>JBBPBX010100958.1:0-12274 GCA_038048925.1 Garcialebias charrua
TTAGTCCAGCCCCTCGGCAGACACTGAGCAGGCCAGGCCACCAGGAAATGTCCTGGTACTCCCAATGGCCAATCCACCACAGCACGTCGCACAGTTGGCTGACTGATGGAAGGCAACCAACCAGAGCATTGTGCTCTGTATCCCAGGCGTTGATTGGCTCAGTAACCGTAGCATCAGTCGGTCTGCTCTCTTTCACTGTGCTTTGTGCTTTTAGAGCATCTAAAGTTTAGAACCTAAAAAAGTTAAGTCTGGTCCTCTGGACATTCAAAAAACAAAAAAACAAAAAAATTGTAGAAACGTCCTCAGTCTGAGATGCTGTATTCAGCTCAGTCTTATAAATAGCACCCTCTCACAGTGGATCAACCAGTCTGCTGCTGACAGACAAAACCAGCTGCCGGAGGACTGGATCTTTGGGATGAACCAGTCTTTGCCGTAATGTATTTTGGGGTTTAAACTGTGCAAACGATCCATCGTTAGGCTGATGGTCCTCCTTGATCGTGAGCATGCATCAGGATAGAGTTTAAAACATTTTGAGTATTGCAAGAGTGTGGGAAGGGTTTATAAAGCCTTTATATATATATAATCTAAATGAAAAAAAAAAAAATATATATATATAATATATAATAATATAAATACTAAAATGAATATAACGTCCCTAATTTGTGGATTTTTACCTATCGCAGGGGTGTCTGGAACGTAACCCCAGTGATATGTGAGGGATAACTAAATTGCACTTCTGACACTGCACTAATAAAAAAAAACACAAAACTATTGCATTACTTTCACTGACCTTGTATATTTTAGGGGAGTGGTGGCGCAGTGGTTAGAGATGGTGGGCCTGTGATTGGAAGATCGCCGGTTCAAGCCCCGGTAACGACAACTTCAAAAAATGTTGGTGAAAAAAGGTGAAACATCCACACCTGCCTCCACCCTCATTTGCCCCACTCTGGGCCCCTGAGCAAGGCCCTTAACTCCCACCATCTGCTCCCTAACTGGTCTCTCTTGAAAATGAGTTCTTGTGGCTCAATGAGACTAACCTGTATAAATATGGGTAAATAAAATTAAAAAAATAAAATTTGCACTGTCCCTTTAGAACAGATAGATTGTGCAAAAAAACGTGCAAAAAAACGTGCAAAAAAACATGTCCCAGGACATGAAGGAATTAATATAAACCTGTGACAGTAAAACAAACAACAACAAAAAAGAGAAGAAAAATACAACCAATACAGAAAATAAAATAAACTCACCCACGCCCCATCAGGCCAATTTTGACACACTTTCCAAGAAGGTAACAGAAGAAGGGCAGTGCATGATACAGCTCCATCTGTTTGTAGTTGAGAGCCAGGGAGAAGGCCATGGAGCCCAACATATCCCAGCCCAGACCCAGAGCCAGAATCCCCCACAGGGCAAAACCCAGACTCACACCATTGTACCCGATTCTGTCAAGGACGATAATTTATTACTACCGGTAGTATTAAAGTTGCATTTTTTGTTGTTGTTTAAAAACATCAAGCAAAAATATATAGTTGCTAAAAAGACACTATTAATTTTTTTTCTTCTGGTACCTATTGATCTTGCTGATCCAATATGGTGAGCCAGAGTATGCTAAACATTTTCAGCTGTAAACAATTATCCCAGTGTTGCTGTGTTTAAAAATGCAAATATTCGATGTCAGAAACACTGCGTGTGATTTGTTCACACTTGCTCATTTTTTGTAGTATATAAATATACTAGTGTATAGTGTAAAATATACTAGTGTTTAGTGTAAAAGCCCAAAAGATCAACTTTCAACCCTAAATCTACATTTCCCAGATGATATGGGGAAAAAGAACTGCACATAAAGGATACTGAAAATGCCCGTAGTCAATGAGAATTAGTCCTGGGTAAAGAAGAATGCAGAGAAGAGTGGAAACCTGAAATGACAATCAATCAATGAATCAATAAAATGTCTCGGAAAATATTAGTTTACCAAAGCCTAAAAAAAACACATGAAATTACTAGCATTAATAAGGACTGTAACTTTTATAGTTAACATTAAAAAGTTAAGCTGACATTAAAGTCAAAGATTCAAAGTTAGAGAGGAAAAAAAATCTTTAGATTTAACTGGTAAATAGCAAACAGATTTACATAGTTACCTTTTTCTTAGTGGAGCCTTCAATCAGATATAAACAGTATAGCACAACAGCTGGAATGTATAATAGCACATCTGCTACCAAGACTGAAACAGAGGGAAGAAAAAACAACAACAAAAACAATTTAAATTATGAATATTTTTAGAATAGTTAAAAGTTAATGAATAAAAGAAAAATACACATATCTAATGAAAATGGAACTAATATTTAATGTCAATCAAACAATGTTAGAATTTTTTACGTTAGTATGTAATACCCAGAACAATTTTATAATTAAAAGGGACTAAAATGAACAAGCTAAACTAAATATAAAAGTTAAATAAATAAAAAATGCATAAAAACAGCAAACCAACAGAAGAAACTTTCACACATTATTACTTATTAATATGAGAAACAGTAATTGTTGTTTTTTAGTTATCCTATTACTTGAAAATAATACATTTGCAGAAGCATTGATTTCTATAATGTCAACACATTTATTACAATAATAACTTATATATAAGAAACATGTATGATGTCCATTTTCCTGTAAGTTTTTCCATAGATACCGGTACTATACCTGTAGTTCTCATGAATAACTTGTGATCCGGACTCTCATAACCTCTGGATTTATGTAGCTCTACCCATTCTGAGTTTATGATCTTGGCTCTGCAAATTTAAGAAGTATTTTTTTATTCATATTTTTTCTTAAAAACACACAGAAATCAACAAAAATACACAATACAAAGATTTCATATTTGTATACTACACATAGGATGTCATAATCACCATGTCAACACAACACAAGTGTTGTTTCCTAGCAGAAATATTGCATGTACAAAAGTGAGCTCATTTTGTGTTTTTGATTTGTTTCTGTCAATGTGCTTGCAAAGAATAGAGATATATACTGTGGCTTATACTCTCTAAATAAATAAAATACTTACGTATGACCACAGAGCCAGCTGTGATAAGCAGTGAGAGGAGGGTAGTCAAGCCCCCAGTAGTTCAAATCATTGTTTGTAGTGTTAAAATACCTGGAGAAGTACAAAATATGTTTACAGGCTGAATGTAGACAGCAGACTCAGATCAGTGACAAATAGTGTAGCTTTTATAACTGAAAAATACCATCAACATAGACTGTATTAATGCAGTCTACTGTATGTACTTACTCTGTATCAATACTACTAGTATTTTTGCACTCTATGACTGACAAAGTCTTTTGGATAAAAGGTTTCAATAAGAATCCATCCAGAGGACCTGACTTTGTTAGATTACTGAAGATGCATCAGGATACCATCAAAACAGTTTTTCCAGGAGTATGATTTTCACAAAACATGGAATTAAAAGTAACACTTGATAACTAAAAGAATGCTAGGCAGACCATTCCTGAAGTGGGAGGTTGTAAGTCACTTCTTGCCAGTGTCTTTGGGCTTCATAGTCACCAAACATGGGAGGTTTCCCAGCCCCTGGAAGAAAAACCATTCAGTCAGTTTGATGCGAGCTAAGCTGCTAAAGAAAGATGCTAACACAAAAAGCTATATCAAACCAGTAGGTGAAAGCTAATAGTAAAATTATTACGTTGTGATGCATGTAATGCAACTTTCTGACAGTATTTTTTTTTTTATATACAAAACTAAAACAAACTGCTCTGAAAGTCAGAAAGAGGCGTGCAGCATCATGTTAGTTAACATGCAGCTACTGATTTCCAACCTGAGTATGAATTTAACGATACGCCCCATCTCACAGCAACACCAAGTAAAACGCAAATCGATACAAGACTCCACGTTTGCATGACTCCGACCGGTAAAAACGAGTTTTTATGAAAGAAACAAGCGACAAAAAGCAGTTCATTGATCACTGTTGAAACCTGTTTGTATTTCCTGTATACGTCACCAACAATGCTTCGTTTCGCCTGCTCATTGGTCATCAGGCACTGACGTCATCAACGAGAACCGTGAGGCGTTCAAAGATATGGAAATTAAATTTCTATGTTCTTCAGTTAAGTGAAGAAGAAAACAATTCTGACAGTCAGCGTTGGACAGTTGTTGAAATTAAAAGAACTAAAATTTGTTTTAGTGTCCCGCCAAATATTTTGGAATGTATTTACGTTATATCAATAGCAACTGATAAAAGAAAATGTTCGTATTTCCCAGGTGCATAGAATGGAACAGCTAAATACAAAGCAGGAATTTTTATTCAGCTTTGTCACAGCTGCATGCTCAATTTGAAGTTAATAAACCACAGAATCATTCATTTTATTTAGTTTTTGAACCAGAAACAAAAAATACGAAAAGTTAAAGTGCTTAATAACAAAGTAATGATGACTTAAAAAGGAAAAGTTTACAGTGGTGAGACCATCTACTGTATGTTGTAAGGTCTAGAGAGCAGGGGTCACCAACCTTTTCGAAACTGAGAGCAACTTCGTGGGTACGGAGTCATACAAAGGGCACCAGGTCGATAAATTTTTCGGAAATAACAAAGAGTAAATTGAAAAAAATGTATAATACACACATTTTTAAGAACACATTTTAAAAATAGACATTATAAAATACATACAGGGAACCCCCGACCTACGAACGAGTTCGGGAGTTAAGAACCGTTCGCAGCTCGATCCTGTCGTAGCTAGGGGGTGAAAATATCGTCCCGTTCGTAGGTCGTTATTCTGTTCGTAGGTCGCGGAAATACCGCTAACGGTGCGCCGCGCACACATTTAACAGCATGAGACTGACATACTGGGCCATAAACATGCACAGAACTTTATTTACAAACACTTATCTAAACCATTACACCACACATTCATCCATAAACACACACAGTAACTGTACATCAGTAACTTCACATCAGAACTGCAGGAAATCAGCAGGAAATCACATCAGCAAAATGATGTCAACAATCACACATGAACACTTCTCAAAGTGCAGCTTTTAACATCACAACAGCAGCAAATCAGGGACTCCCATCAGTCATACTACTGTTTACATTCACTGTTTACATTTATTAATACTGTTTACATTTATTACTACTGCTTTACATTTATTACTACTGTTTACATTTACACTACTTTTATCTACACTACTGCAGATACATATACAGCATTCTCTGACTAGCCTTATCTAAGGATGCCAAATGTGCCTTATGTGCCTTACTTCATATGCCACTTTGCCTCTATACCAACATCAACTACCTCATACATATACTGTGTACATTAACTTATATGCTGCTGTGCCACTCTTTGCAAATGTCAACGCTAGAAACTTCAGTTTATTTTATAGATATACGTTTTATACTTTTCATACTACTATGCAAAAACTCAGGACAGTATTACACTTTTATTATTTCATTTTATGCTTATGTTCATTGGGTGTTTGGTGTTTTAGGGGTGTTTGGTGTTTCAGTGTTGGTGTAAATTTTCATACTTTTATACTATTATGAAAAAACTCAGGACAGTGTTACACTTTTTTACTATTTTATGCTTATGTTTATTAAATGTTTTAGTGTTTAGTGTTTAGATGGTTACTGTTGCACCGAGGGACTGAGAGAAACGCAATTTCGGTCCTGTGTATGTCCTGTACATATTGCAGTTCTGACAATAAAGTTGACTTTGACTTTGAGCAAAATGATGTCAACAATCACACATGAACACTTCTCAAAGTGCAGCTTTTAACATCAGAACAGCAGCAAATCAGCAGGAACTGACATCAGCAAAATGATGTCAACAATCACACATGAACACTTCTCAAAGTGCAGCTTTTAACATCAGAACAGCAGCAAATCAGCAGGAACTGACATCAGCAAAATGATGTCAACAATCACACATGAACACTTCTCAAAGTGCAGCTTTTAACATCAGAACAGCAGCAAATCAGCAGGAACTGACATCAGCAAAATGATGTCAACAATCACACATGAATCCATAAATCCATCAGCAGCATCACATCTATCAGAAGCATGTTGCAACCATCATGTTTTTGAAACCAGTGCGTTGATGAGTGTCCATGTGCATGAGAAAGAAGTCCATGAACTCAGAAAAAGCTAGAAGCAGCAGAAAAATGAAACAAAATTGCCTTACTTTGACTGAAGTGTAGGTAGACAGATGTTTTTCTCATGATCAAACCTGCATCTGATGGAACTGCTTAGCCATTGCTCAACAATGAATGTTGGGAGCATTTTAGGCCAGCTGTTAGTTCAGGCAGGTGTCAGTTCAGGTCTGTGGTCCTGATGTGAGCAGGTCTGTGCATCACATGAAGTTTTTTTGGTTTTTGGCAGCAGTCATTTAGGCAGAACGACACAAAGGTGATGGATGGAGGCAACATGCAGGACACCAGAGGCAGGCTGGAGGACAGGCAGCACCAGCGGCTCATCCATGAGGTGGAGCAACACGCGGATGAACTGTTGGAACACAACCACACACAGACGTCAGCACCTGCAGAGAACAACAACACAGACAACAACAACTTCTCCTTACCTGTGTGGTGCATGTGTGGAGGACAGGCTGGAGGCTGGACGACAGGCTGCAGGAGGCTGGACGACAGGCTGGAGGCAGGAGGACAGGCAGGAGGCTGGACGACAGGCTGGAGGCAGAGCAGCAGGAGCACGTAGCACCAGCGGCTCATCCATGAGGTGGAGCAACACGCGGATGAACTGTTGGAACACAACCACACACAGACGTCAGCACCTGCAGAGAACAACAACACAGACAACAACAACTTCTCCTTACCTGTGTGGTGCATGTGTGGAGGACAGGCTGGAGGCTGGACGACAGGCTGGAGGCAGGAGGACAGGCTGGAGGCTGGACGACAGGCTGGAGGCAGGAGGACAGGCAGGAGGCTGGACGACAGGCTGGAGGCAGAGCAGCAGGAGCACGTAGCACCAGCGGCTCATCCATGAGGTGGAGCAACACGCGGATGAACTGTTGGAACACAACCACACACAGACGTCAGCACCTGCAGAGAACAACAACACAGACAACAACAACTTCTCCTTACCTGTGTGGTGCATGTGTGGAGGACAGGCTGGAGGCTGGACGACAGGCTGGAGGCAGGAGGACAGGCTGGAGGCTGGACGACAGGCTGGAGGCAGGAGGACAGGCAGGAGGCTGGACGACAGGCTGGAGGCAGAGCAGCAGGAGCACGTAGCACCAGCGGCTCATCCATGAGGTGGAGCAACACGCGGATGAACTGTTGGAACACAACCACACACAGACGTCAGCACCTGCAGAGAACAACAACACAGACAACAACAACTTCTCCTTACCTGTGTGGTGCATGTGTGGAGGACAGGCTGGAGGCTGGACGACAGGCTGGAGGCAGGAGGACAGGCTGGAGGCTGGACGACAGGCTGGAGGCAGGAGGACAGGCAGGAGGCTGGACGACAGGCTGGAGGCAGAGCAGCAGGAGCACGTAGCACCAGCGGCTCATCCATGAGGTGGAGCAACACGCGGATGAACTGTTGGAACACAACCACACACAGACGTCAGCACCTGCAGAGAACAACAACACAGACAACAACAACTTCTCCTTACCTGTGTGGTGCATGTGTGGAGGACAGGCTGGAGGCTGGACGACAGGCTGGAGGCAGGAGGACAGGCTGGAGGCTGGACGACAGGCTGGAGGCAGGAGGACAGGCAGGAGGCTGGACGACAGGCTGGAGGCAGAGCAGCAGGAGCACGTAGCACCAGCGGCTCATCCATGAGGTGGAGCAACACGCGGATGAACTGTTGGAACACAACCACACACAGACGTCAGCACCTGCAGAGAACAACAACACAGACAACAACAACTTCTCCTTACCTGTGTGGTGCATGTGTGGAGCATGAGGACAGGGAGGAGGCTGGAGGACAGGCAGGAGGCAGGAGGCAGAGCAACAGGAGCACGGTACGTGGTACCTGACGCTGTTCCATGAGGCGAAGCAGCAAGTGGAGCTGTTGAAACACAAACACACACACAGACGTGAACACCTGCTGATAACAACAACAACACAGACAACAACAACTTCTCCTTACGTGTGTGGTGCATGTGTGGAGCATGAGGACAGGGAGGAGGCTGGAGGACAGGCAGGAGGCTGGAGGCAGAGCAGCAGGAGCACGGTACGTGGTACCTGACGCTGTTCCATGAGGCGAAGCAGCAAGTGGAGCTGTTGAAACACAAACACACACACAGACGTGAACACCTGCTGATAACAACAACAACACAGACAACAACAACTTCTCCTTACGTGTGTGGTGTGGTGCGTAGCAGATGTGTGGATGGACCAGGGGGACGTGCCGCTTTGGAGGCTGTCGAGAGAGAGGTGATGATTACAGTAGGTGTAGATGTAAGTTAAAACAAAAATAATAAATTATAAGAAATTAACATGTCTTTGCTGTACCTTTCTGACGTTGCTGTGCTGGAATGTGAGGGTGGGCAGGTCAGTGATGGGACGGTGGAGTTGGTGGAGAGGAGGGGGAGGAGGAAGGTGTAGTAGGCTGTGAACATAAGCAGAGACAGTAACAGATTAAATTAATGTGTGTAACATGACAACTCCAAAAAATAACATTTCATTACAGTACGTACTGTACCTGGAGGGAGGGAGCAGGGGGGGGGGGCGGTTGTTGGGCGTCTTTCACTGGGGAGAGGGTGGGCTGTCCATGGCTTCCTCCTGGCTTTCTGCAGGAGGACTGGATGGCCTTTCAGCTGGTGGGATGTCCAAGGCCTCCTCCTGGCTTGCTGCAGGAGGACTGGATGGCCTTTCAGCTGGTGCACCAGCAGATCCTGGAGGCGGTGCTGTGACCTTTGTAAAATATTGCAGCATGCTGCTCTGCACCTTTTCAAGCTTTTTATCATCCAGGATCTGCTGATAACACGCAACTTCATTGAGGACACCCCGACGGACCTTGGCGAACCTCTCACAGTCGGAGTCCTGCTTCTCCACCCTCGCCAGGAAGTTGTGGAGATCCTGAAAGGCCAGCACCATCTCCTGCCTGGTGAAGGTCGGAGGAATGACCTCCACCTCCTCCTCCTCCTCCACTTCCTCATCCGGGACGTGCCTGTCGAGCTGAATCAGGTCGTCTGGGGACAGGTCCTCTCCTGATGCACCCAGCAGGTGTTGGATATCGTCCTGGTCCATGTCGAGCTCCAGTGACCTGCCCATCCTCACAACATCCTCGATTACACGGTCCACCTCCTGGGAATCGTGTACCCCCTGAACAAGCTCTGGACAGAGCTTCTTCCAGACTCCGCACATGTTCTGTTGAGTAACACGACGCCAGGAGTGGTCAATGTTGTGCACAGCATCAAGGATGTTGTATTTACGCCAGAAGTCTTTCAGCGTGAGGGTCTGAGAGTTCTCCGTTGCCTCCAAAGCGGCACGGATGACTCTCTGCAGGTAGTACGCCTTAAACGTACTAATAACCCCCTGGTCCATTGGCTGGATCAAAGAGGTGGTGTTGGGAGGCAGGTACACCACCTTCACATGCCTGTCCAAGTCGGTGAGAGCAGGGGGGTGTCCTGGAGCGTTGTCCAAGACCAGCAGGACTTTAAAGGCAATCTTCTTGAGAGTGCAAAAACGCTTGACTTCTGGCAAAAAGTTGTTGGTGAACCAATTTTTAAAAACTTCCAGCGTCACCCAAGCCTTTTTATTAGACGCCCAATAAACAGGAAGCGTAGATTTATCAATACCACTGAAGGGCCTGGGTTTATTAAATTGGTACACCAACAACGGCTTGAGTTTGCAATCACCCGAAGCATTGCCCCCCACCAGCAAGGTCAAACGCTCCTTGCCGACCTTGTGGCCGGGTGCGGTTCGTTCTTCCCTACTGATGTAGGTCCTGTCTGGCAAACGCTTCCAGAACAGCCCTGTCTCATCGACGTTGAACACCTGCTGGGCAGTGTACCCGCCGTCCCTGATGATCTGAGCCAGTTCTGCTGGGAATGCCTCAGCTGCCTCGTGGTCAGCGCTTGCTGCCTCACCTGTTTAAATGCACACAAAATGACACGGTTAAGCTGTTGTAACACTGTAATAAAAGGGAAAAATATTTTTTTTTAATTCGTTAGTCGTGGACTACCTGCATTATTAAAAAATAAAAATGAGAAATTAAATGCTCACCCTGCACTCTGATGTTGTGGAAGTTGTTTCTTTTCCTGAAACGATCAAACCATCCTTTAGATGCAGTGAAGGTCTCTGGTCCATCCAACTCCCCTGATGTGCTGCTTGAAGTCCCTCCTCCTGCGCTCTGGGAAGACGTCCCTTCACCCGGATCGCTCTGTGCAGCCCCCTGCCCCCCGCACCCCCTGCTCCCCTGCACCTCCCCCACTCGTCCCTAGTTCTAGCAGCCTGTGATAGATCCTCCTCGCCTTCTCACAAATCACAGACATGCCAACTGGTATTCTGCGTTGTGTGTTGTCCTCCAGCCATAGCACAAGCAACCTTTCCATCTCAACTATTTTACCCGTCCTTTTTTTAGTGATTATGGTGGACTTCATGGGGGCTGAAGCACGCACTTGTTGCAAAATGCGCTCTTTGTCCGCCACTATCGTCCCCACAGTCGACCTCGGTAACCCTAGCCTCTCTCCAATTTTTGAGGGTGTCATGCCCTCATCAGACATTTTTATTATTTTTGCCTTCGTCTCCAGCGTGATCGTTCTGCGAGGTTTTTTCCCCTCTGCCGCGTCCGCGGACTTTCCAGGTCTCTTCGGAGCCATTCTTCGTACGAGCTAACGTGCTAACTCCTAAGGAGCAAAAATTAAAATTAATGCTAACGTTCACAAATCAATGCAAACGTTTGCTTTCGTCTAAAAATATTTCTTTGAGTACATTTAGTACTGGACCGTATACCTTCCCGTTCGATGACCCGTCGAAAACTAGCGTAGAAAATTAGCTAACGTGCTAATTCCTAAGGAGCAAAAATTAAAATGAATGCTAACGTGCTAACGTTCGCTTTAGTCTAAAACTGCTACTGTAAATTAAAATTTATTACAGTACCTGTTCGTACGTTGTTTGTTGTTGTTTTTCTCTCGTTATCGTTGTTCTTCTTCGTTCTCGTTCGTATGTCTCTTCTCATCAATCGCCGTAACTAACCCACGAGGGACAAAATGGCCGCAGCCCTTTAAATAGTTACCGCTTTACCTGTACGGATCCCTCCGCCGCCAGGTGCACTGCGGCTGTGTGTACATCCGCCAGAAGCCCAGCCCCCCCCTCTCGCTGGCGGTAATTTTCCACTGTCATGCGCAGTGTCACGCCCATGCCCAACAAGCAACAGCCAAAGGCAATCCCCTCCCCCACCTCGCCGATTGCCGTATGTGACGCAGTTACGCCGTAGCTCGATTATATACTTGTAATGGGGCTCGTTCGTAGGTCGTGCATCCAGTCTGCCGTAGCTCGATTACATATTTTGACTTGGCTCGTTCGTAGGTCCGTGGTTCGCAGGTCAGTGGAGTCGTAGGTCGGGGGTTTGCTGTATATATACAAAAAAAGAATAACAACATAATAAAATGACATTTTAAATGCAGCTTAGTAGTGAGTTGTGCTATTTTTAGAACAGGTCCGAGGGCACCTCAAATGGTCCTTGGGGGCACCCGGGTGCCCGCGGGCACCATGTTGGTGAGCCCTGGTCTAGAGACAGTGGCATTGACAAAAAGACAGGAGGAAGATCTGGAAGTAGCAGAAAGGAAGATGTTGAGGTTCTCCTTAGTAGTGACAAGGATGGATAAGATCAGGAATGAGATCATCAGAGGTACAGCACAGGTTGAACAACTGGGAGATAAAGTTAGGGAGGCCAGACTGAGATGGTTTGAACATGTCCAGAGGAGGGACAGTGGGTATATTGGCAGAAGGATGTTAGAAATGAAACTGCCAGGAAAAAGACAAAGAGGAAGGCCAAAGAGGAGCTATATGGTTGCAGTTAGAGAGGACATGGACATAGTTGGAGTGAGGACAGAGGATGCAGAGGACAAAGTGAGGTGGAGGAGGATGACTCGCTGTGGCGACCCCTGAAGAGGGAAAAGCAGAAAGAAGAAGAATGATGACTTAAAAGCAGACTGTGAAAACAAGTGGACAATTAACATATTTATTCATGACAATTACTTTCTATCTATCTATCTATCTATCTATCTATCTATCTATCTATCTATCTATCTATCTATCTATCTATCTATCTATCTATCTATCTATCTATCTATCTATCTATC
>JBBPBX010100962.1:0-10000 GCA_038048925.1 Garcialebias charrua
TTTTATAGCTTTATGCTTTAAATCTTAGATTGTTATTTATACCATACCACTTTATTTATAGAGCACTTAGGCTGACGCAGGGCCAACCAAGGTGCTGTACAATAGAAACAAGCCAAGCAGACAGGAAAACAAAACAAAAACAAAATATATAGAAATAACAACAGAAACTAGCTAAAATAGTGAACAGTGTATATTACAGAGAGGATCAAAACAAATCACATCATGTTAAAGGTGAGAGAATAGAAGTGGGTTTTTAATCGAGACTTAAAGACTGTGAGTGAGGGAGCCTGCCTGACACTCAGTGGCAACTCATTCCTATATATGCAATAAGGGAATATTAGGAAGTGTTCCTAGAAATAACTAATAATAATAAAGAATATATCACTAATAACATTGATGATGGCTCATAAAAGGAAACAGCTCATTCATTGATTAGATCATCAGTTGTACAAAAATAACTTTTTAGATTTTTATATTCAACAGCATAGCCATTTAAAGGATCATTTAAGAAGCACGTTGTACTGTAGGATAAATCAGATAAACCTACAAACCACATTGCTTTTATATATGTTGTTTAATAAACAGGTACTGTATATGTCGTTTAATAAACAGGTATTTATTTTTAACAGATCCAAAGAGAAAAACGATGGGGGAGGCCCTGGAGTTTGGATCTATTCAAAAGGTTGATTTGAAAGGTTGATTTTGAAATGTGGTGGTTCTATATTTTTAAAACACGACTGACCCTGACTATAGACTGGACTTATTTTGAGAACATGAACCACATGTTTGTATTGTGAATTCTTTATTACTACAGCGCTGTATGTCTATATATATGTTTATGGCTGTATGTCTGTCTATACGGCTGTATGTCTGTCTGTACGTATATGTCTGTCTATGTCTGTATGTATGTTTAGACTTTTTCCACAGACTATGAAAAAGGTAAAGTATTTTAAGTGAGTATAAAACGTCTCCGTCTCCTGCTACTCACTATGATCATGCTAATTAAGAATAACTTACTAATTAAAAACTAACCTCAAATCAAAGTGAGTGATTACTCATTTTCACTGAAGAATGAAATCATTTGTTGTTGTGTTGTTTTTTGCCATTAAATACAAATGTTTTAGATAGTAAGAATGGAATTTTATTTTAAGTTTAAAGAAACAATTATTATTATAGCCAATTACAGAATTTAGTTTAAGTTAACAGATTTGACTCACTAAGGAGTTACCCACAGTTTGACCTTCCCCAGTCCACAAATGGCTCATGGGATCCAAAGGCCTTAGTTTTATTTGACAATTTGCAAGTTTTTGGTGTCCAGTTCTTCTCTCAAGGGACTCCGGATTTCCAGAGCTCCTTCGGGAGTTGCCAGTGATGCCAGTGAATCCCGCCTTGAAACGAGGTCCTGCTAGGGACGGCTGAAAACGAGGGTGAACGGGACCCCAACAGGTGGTGGAAAGGACGCGTCATCTTCTCGAGAGAAAAAGCAGCAGCTGTTACATCTGAGTGACCGGTGCTCCCCTGAAAAAGAAGTTTGGAACAATCGCTGAGCCAGATTTTGAGATGGATCTGGTCAGAGCAAAGCTCCCACTTTGTCAGGACATGTGGCTTGACTATACCCTATGCCACACACAATTCAGGTTTGCGACCTGCTACTGTGCCCGCAATTCATGCCTGAATGGACTAAACACCTAGGAACAGGCAGCTGGACAAGACAAGACTACATGACACCACACTGTGTGAAGAAGTGAATGATGCCCTCCGCCCACAGGGCGCACAAAAAGCTCTCCCCAAGAAGAAAAAGACCCGCACAAAAAGCTCTCCCCAAAACAAACAAAAAAAAGACCCGCACAAAAAGCTCTCCCCAAGAAGAAAAAGACCCGCACAGAAACCCACAGAAGAAAAAGACTTGAACAAAAGCTCTCCCCCAGAATGACATGAACTTATTCCACAGACAAAAGCTTTCCCCCAAGCAGAACTGGACTGATCTCGTAAGCAAAAGCTTTCCCGCAGAAAAACTGGACTTATTCCACACACAAAGAACTCCCCCCCCGGATGAAATGGACTTGTGCCCAACAATTTATGCCACAAACAAATCCCCAAGGGACAGAAAGAACTTGTTCTGAAAACTGGACACTCCCTCCCCTGGGCAGACACTGAACTTACCCCCCCACTAGAAGAAAATGGATAATATGAAGAAGAATGGTTGATCTATTTCATTTTTTAAGTTCAAGAAGTTTGTTTTCGCTTTCCTGGGCGTTAGTTAATATCAAAGAAGTTTCAAACCAACTGAAAACTTCCTTTATTTTTGTGTCCATAAAGGGCTATTTTGTTGTGTGTTTGAGAATTATTTCCCACATCTTTGAAAGTGTATAAGTTCTATTTAATTGTTTAAAACAAATTAGATTGGTTCTTTTTTGGTTAAAACAAATTAGATTGGTTCTTTGGTTAAGACAAATTAGATTGGTTCTTTTTATTTTAACAAATTAAATAGCTTATTTCTTTTATTTGTTTAACACAAATAGATTAGTTCTTTTTATATATATATGTTTCTTCTCAAAAGTTCTATTTCTTTGGAAAAAACTTGGTTTTTGTGGGTAAATAGACTAATCCCTGCTAGATATATTATTCCTTTTAAAACTTTGACATAAGCCATGAAATAAGACCATACTCATTGTAAAATTCTCCTCAAATCTTTATTTCTCTCAAACATTGAAATAAGTCATGAAATATGACAATCAACAGAGTTCTCCAAAACTTTATAATCTCTCAAACCATCCTAAAAAGGTGATCCTGCGTTGTTAGGGCGTTACTGTGGAGGCACGGGACGGTGGTGTGAGTTTTTGCCTCTAATTAGAAATTCGGCCTCAGGGGTTGTTTTCCATACCACTCACTTTGATAATGATCAGTTTATATATGATAAAAAAGGATGGGATGATGGAGATGTTCAATATTTATCATCTAAAACTAATTACTCTGACCCAATAATTATAACCCAGCTCACTTATATCAAATATTCTCTGTTCCCTTTAAACACTTATATTTGATAGTACAAACATGTTGTTTGCTTTTCTCCTTGATACAGAAAAGACAGTCTTCTAGCCTTGACAATGTTTGGATTAGATGTTCTTGTTTGATCAGAACCATGACTTGTTTGTTTTATCTGTAAGACGTCAGAGCTTGTCAAACTCCACCTGCTTCTTGTTTAAATAGCTTGTCATGTCCAGTACAATTCGGAATTGTGCTGGACAATGTATTTGAGACCAAACTAAGTTTCAAAGGACATTAAAAAGCCTTCCCCTTTGCAAAGTTGTTTGTCTGATTTAACACTGTTCTCTTGTTTATCTTGTGTGGTTTTTATTAAGGTAACAGGGGTTTAAAATCCCCATCAGTGACTTTCAGTCAAACATCACCAACAACTGGAATAATACAATGTCACTTATTTTGTCTTATTCCAGTCAAAAAAATATTCAACATTTATTGTACTGTATTGTGTTAATTATTGTTGTTTTCTACTGGCACTAGATAAGAAATAAATGCAATGACATATGTACGGTTTTAAATGTTTTCTACAATTGTAAGATCTGGAATAGTTTTTGGACATTTTTTTAAAAACACTTCTACAAACAGATTTGCTAATATGTGTTTGATATCAACCACATTTTTCATGTTGGTGTCATTTAAGGCATGACATCGGCGTCGAGAAGTTTTCCAGGAGAACGCTGAACAGCCTGCGTTTTGACCCACGACATCCTGATGAGCCCATCACTGCTGGCTGGTCTTCACAAGAACAATTTGAGCGTGGAGCCATTGTTGACCTATTGCAGGTTGTAGTAGTAAACGTTAAAAATCACTAACGCTTATCTGTGTGTTTCTTTAATTCCTTTATTTTGGTCTAGATTTTAAAGTTTCATGTTTTTTTCTTTTGAGGTATGCTGTTCCCCTGGCTGCGGTTCTCGGTGCAGATGACGTAGCTGACGACCTTGGCCCCTGTCCAGTCTCCACCCCATCAGAGAGACCTGCCAGATGGTTCAAACACAGAAAAAAATTATGCTTCTGTTTCTGCACGTCAAGATGATTACAACAGAAACTTTTCTCATTTTGATATGATGTTTATAGATACTGATTAAATACAGCTGAAGTTGCCTACAAGGACAGAAAGTAACCTGCTAATATTTTTTTTAATTATTATTATGCCTTCTCTGACAACTTGGAGACTTTAGACAGTTTAATGTTAATGGGGTTCTGGTGCTAAGTCATCAAAATCCTAAAATGTGACTAAAACAGCATTTGTATATTAACAGATTAAAAAAATTTAACTAAACTAAAGTTCCACTTCAGTAAAAGACTAATTGAGAGCACAGTTGCTTTATATTTAAAGGTTGGTGTGTTCATTTCTAAATTTAATGTACTACAATCAATGTCTGTTTTGGGATGCGTGGACTATTTCATTAATCAATTACTGTAATAAACATGGATTTGAATACAGTATATAAATTTGGTCAAATTGGGGAGGGAATGACTGAGCCAGCTGAGGAATGCTGTGAGTTTTTATTGGATTAGCGTGATGTCCTTCAAAAACTTCAACCAATGTGATGTCACGGTCGACAGAATTTATTTAAAATATATATATTTGGATCATGACAGGCCTGACAGGTCCATAAATGCATGTCGGCCCAGCGGGCAAGCAAATCTTTGTGCCCCGCCGGGCCAGTTACACGCTGCCGGAAACACCTGTACTTACAAAGATATTTTTACTTTATTGCAATTAGTGCTTCAAAAAGCCACAACACTCCTTGTACAATACATACCTCTTCCTCAGTGTGCCCTGGATGCAGAAAGTGGGGTAGGTTCAGACTAGCTCCCCTTTTTCCACCTCTGACTTGACATCAAACCTTTTGTAAGCAAGGAGTTGGTGGCCAGTTGCTGTAAAACAAAGAAAGTATTAATTCATATTTGACAATAAACAAAACAGTCTTATGTATAGTTAAACTGTATGCTTATACACATTGATGACAAGATTGCTATTTTTTTTCTATGACAGCATGTCACCGATGCTCCCAACAAAACTGTGCGAATAACTTACAGAAACAGAGAAATGGCTGAAATGTTTTCAAAGATGCAGTGCTGTCAGACCTCAAATAATGTTAATAAAACATGTTTGTCTTGTGGAAACTACTATATTTTTTCAATGCAGAAAGAGTTCAAATGACAACAGGCTAACAGTGCAGTGGTCTGTTCATTTTTATACAGCTACATGTTTGATGATATTTTACTCACCTGTTATTGCTTCAGGGGGGTTGAAGGAAGAATCTCCTTGCATGTTACAGGTTGAAACTTCAACACAGGCAGTGGACTGAGGTACAGCCAGGTCTAGTAGAACTAGCTAGCTGCTAGCTTATCAACTGTCAAGTAGCATGTTGTTCTACTAAGGGAGGTTGTTCTCTGTTTTGTCTGTTTCCCATATCCAAGATGTAATGTAGGAACGTAATCCACGGAGTTCAGATCATTAATGGCCATGCCAGATAAAAAATGCCGATTACACACGTTGCTGTTTTGTGTCGGGGTGAAGTCCTGCCGGCGAAGCGCTTGAAGCCACAACTTCCTTCTTTTAGTTGCTTTACTTGACTTTCCTAGAGGGACTTGGTAAAATGAACGTCTCATCTTCTTCTTTTACTCGTTTACGTTGCCTCGAACAATTATAAACACAATAAAAGTCATATTTCCCGATTGCGACCGTCGACAGTAATGAAAACACTCCAGTAGTAGGAATGTGCGATATGGCCTAAAATTCATATCACGATATGTATTGTGAAGGGTGGCGATAACGATATATATCGCAATATGTTTTTGGTATAAAACTTGCAATAGAAATAAATTTTAAAAACCATAGGGTGTCCTTTGGCCATAATTTATTTTGAAAACTGCTATACCACAAAATAATCTCTATTAAGAACATTTCACTACTAGGTAGGGGTGTAACGATACACAAAACTCACGAGACAAGACGAGAAAATCACAGATCTCGCGAGAACGAGACGAGATTTTAACATTAGTTCAAGAAAACTTTAAAGATCGGTTTTATGCCGCAAAAAGGCTTTTATTCTGTTTTAACATGTCTTCATTTTACTGATTGAATCTCCTTAGACCTTAGAACGTTCAACTTTGTTAAAAAAATAGATATTCACGCAGGACTTAACAAAAATTGAACATAATATCCGCATCAGCGCTGAATCTGCAGCCGTCACTCACCAGTGTTGCCAGATTGGGCGGTTCACCGCGATTTTCCTTCTGCCTTTTGCGGGTAAAGAGTGCTTTGGGTGGGTGGGACTCTATCTGGCAACACCGTCACACCGGTGTTTACACGCGTGTCTTTACATTCGGGGCAGCGTCGGCAGTTTGGGACACTCCATCAATGTAGAGGCGTCTCGTCTGCGGCACCGGGACCCTCCATCAGTAGTTGGGGCGTCTTCTATTCTCGAAGTCGACGTGATGTCACGCATCACGTGATTTCAACATCAGGTTTCGTTGTGGGGGTAAACTGCGGTTTAGACCATTGGAATTTGTTTTGTTCAGAGGCTCTGGTTTTGTTTGCTAGTAAAGTCGAATCGAATATTTTTGTGTAGCACACACATCTTTGGAAGAATGTCTTATGAATACGAAGACAGTTTACTACCAGATGCGCGACAGCGGGACAGTATGAAACTGAAACTGTCTGGACTCCAAAAATGTCCGTATAAACTACCGGTTGATATGTGGGTAAATAATAATAATATATACAGTATTTGTACCTCTTTATTTTATCTTTTTTAATGTTCTGATTTATTTGCACAACGGGAGCTGCAAAATTATTTTATTGTTCATTATCTAACAGCAGTTAAGACTTATAAACACACATGGTTAACTTGCAAACACTGTGGTTATGTGCAATAAGGTTATGTGCAATAATGGCCACCTGACTTTGATATGGCTGATACTGTTGTTTTTACTGTATTTTTTATTTTATCTATTTTTATTCAATTTTTACCTCTGTATTTTATCTTTCTTAATGTTCTGATGTATTTGCACAACGGGAGCTGCAAAATTATGTCGTTCATTGTCTGTGGACCGCACAATGAAAGACTGCAGTGTTTTTTTCAGTGCAACAATAACAATAAAAATTGTTTTCTCTAATTGTTGGTTCTTTATCATCTTGTTTGTTAGCTGTTGTATACAAGCAAAAGTTAATTAAGTCTCACAGTGTTGCAGAACAAGTATGTTTGTCAAAGTCTGAAGCAAAGACGCACATTCAATACTGTTAATGACACCTATACTTTAAGCTTGTTTAAACTTCATGTCAGTGGTAGAACTAATATTTTTAAAAGCTTTTCATACTGAAACTGAATATGCAAAAATGTTCACATAAAAAAGGAAAACAGCACAACATAAATGATGGTTTCGTCCTATTTTTAATGTTTATTACTCATTGTATTAAAGACAGACAATTTTTTTTTTCATAATTTGTATCCTATCTAAGCATTTCAGTTTTAAAACAGCTCTTTCACATGCCACCGAAAATACAAATCAAATCAAAGGATTGCAGAAGAATAAAAAATATTAACAAACTAAAATTTGAACTTTACAAATGAAACACTATCATACCATATATACAACTGTAGGCTCAATTCGTCAATATTTTTAAAACAAAGCCAACAGGTTAACTGCATGCAGCAGTACTATTGTCTAAAAATAATCCCCTGTCCCAGGTTTGTCAGTGATGCACAAACAGTCAGAATTTTGTCACAGCTTGACAGTGGGCAATCCATACTTTCGTCTTTGCAACTCTGTATGCAGCGAACAGGTAAAGTACCTTTCAGGATACCAAAACGGTTCTTCATCAGTCCAATCACTCGCTCCACATGTATCCTGACAGGAACCTTCAGAAGAGCAGGAACCTGAGGAGGAGCAGGAACCTGAGGAGGAGCAGGAACCTGAGGAGGAGCAGGAACCTGAGGAGGAGCAGGAACCTGAGGAGGAGCAGGAACCTGAGGAGGAGCAGGAACCTGAGGAGGAGCAGGAACCTGAGGAGGAGCAGGAACCTTCAGTGGAGCAGGACAGATGAAATTTTTCGTGAAACTTCAACTTCTTTTGCAGACAGTTGTGTTTTGCCCCTAGTAAATGCTGGTGTCAGGAGCTCTGCGCTGCACAGTGTGGCAAAGTCAATCAATGAATTGTTGACATGCGTGTCATCTTCCGACGGCTGTTGTGAAGCCAAATGATGTGTTGGGGATGCTGTGGATCTCTCTGGCATGGAAAGCTTTCTTCGTGCTTTGGGCGTTACTGCTATTGGAAAAAGAGGAGAAATATTTTAATCATGTTAGCAGTAACACACAGTACTTTAATATTTCTGACACACACATGAACACAATATTAGAACTTTCTTTGTTTTAGGTTTCAGGTTTTCCTCACTGTTTAGGTTATCTGTTATGAAGATATATATATTAAGTTACGTATTCCCTTAGTAAATTAAATCATTACATACCTGGTTTCTTGGCCCTCCGAGCAGCTCTTTCATATCGTGCAACCTTTAGGGAAGGTTTGTTAGCTGTAACTTCAACTGACTCTGGGCGCTGAGGGAAGATGGATGGAACATAGTCTGGATGGGACTGGACATTTACTTTCCGTCCTAAAGATAACAAAGACTAGAATTACAACAGTCTCAGAAAAGGTGTAGTATTTTTACGTATTTGACTCAACACTGGCCGGGCAAGTGCATGGCCTACTGTTTAATCAATTACAGTGCTAACAACTGTTATAAATGACCTCTATTTGCTTTTTTGTTTCTAAAAGCAATACTAATACGTACCGGTAATAAAATGTGCCGAACACACATACCTGTGCTTGCTTCGTGGTGACCAAACTTTGCAGGATTTATTTATTTATTTAAATCCTCCAGGATTTACAGATCCATCTGGTTTTTGGATGCCTCTGTTGACTGCAGCTTTCCATTTCTCCTTTCTCGCTCCTGATGTAGGAAAAATGAAGTATTTTCTATTGGGATGTTTTTTTATGTGCGAAGTGCAGTCCTTAACGCAGCAACTTTTCACCATTTTACCAATTTCACCCGCCGAAGCACTCGTTTGTATACCCCCAAACAAGACTTCCGCAACACAGTCACGTGACAAAGTACCCGGCTGTTCGACTTCGAGAATAGCAACTTCATCCGGCGAAGCCATGCTGTCCGTGACGCTGACTTGCTAGGGGCTCTGCTAGCGCTAGCATTAGCATCTCGCGAGACAACGTTACCTCTCAACGAGAGATATCGCGGGAGTTTAATATCGCGAGATCTCGTACAACGAGATCTCGTTACATGCCTACTACTAGGTCCAGAGAGTTTTTAAATAATTAACAACTCAAGCATTAGGCTTCTTTCTTGTAGTGCAAAACAGTGCAAAATATATATTTTGTAGTTTTAGCCATAAGTTTTAAACTAAAGAATATGTTGTTAACTCGTAACAGTTTCCAATATTGTCACTTAAGAAAAAAACAACTGAGCATTTTACACTGAAAACACTTCAGCCTCTAACCCTCTAGAGGGCGTCTCCTTCTGCTTTAAGGAGATCTGACAATGCAACCAGAAGAAGAACCAGTTTCCTCTGTGGCTTTGACCATAGCAGGGTTTCTGCAGGTTTCAACAACTCAAATTTAAGACTTTTTAAGACTTTTTTTTTTTAGATCAGTATGAATCAAATTTAAGACCTATTCACAACATATGTACACGACAGAAATGTACAGAAGAAATGCATAATTACTAAATTACTTGAAAAGTAACTTTATTCAAAAAACGAAACAAACACATTTTACATGCAGTGTTGTTGATAATGGAGAACAAAAACATCTAGCCATGAGGTTGAAGATGCTTGTATCTGGACTACATAAATCTGAGCTCCTCTCCCTTAGCAAGAATCTCCTCCATAGGCATATACAGTATTTCTAAATTATCACACTAACCTTTATGACGGAT
>JBBPBX010100963.1:0-12274 GCA_038048925.1 Garcialebias charrua
TATATATATATATATATATTATATATATATATATATATATATATATATATATATATATATATATATTGTATTGACTACTACTATATACTACTGTATTGACTGTATTGTATATATAATACTACTGTATTGACATCATTCAGCAGCAAATCCCATCCATCCATCCATCCTTCATCAGCAAATGATGTCAAACATGAACACTTCTGAAAGAGCAGCAGCTACTGCATTGACATCAATCAGCAGCAAACCAGTAGCAAATCACATCCATCAGAAACATGTTGCAACCATAGTGACACCAGTGCCTTGGTGTGCAGTCCATGCCCACGTGCATGAAAAACAAGTCCATGAGCTCTAAGAAAGCTCGAAGCAGCAGAAAAAGAAAAAGAATTCCCTTACTTTGATTGAAGTGTAGGTAGACAGTCTGTATGATGTTTTTCTCAAGTTCAAACCTGGATCACATGGAACTCAACCATGAATGATGGGGAGCATTTGAGGCCAGGTGTGAGTTCAGGTGTTCTGTTGGGGAGGTCAGCTGCATCCACTTCTCTGCTGTTCCCTGGGACTGCCACCTTTCTTTCTCCTGAGGTGAGACCACCTCACCTCAGGCTGTTTGCAGTCACACATTCCTCATACAGCTCATCCATACATGTTTAGCCTGCCAAAAGGTGTTAAAAAATTCATTAGTGACACATAGCCTAGGTTATGTAGTGATAAATAAATGGAAAAACGTGTATTGTTTATATTTATAAATTTAGCATTGTAGTATGTAAACTACATTTTGAAATGTATTTATTAATTACCTATATGAACTGTGATTTTTTTAAAGATGGACAAGGTTGTATGTTTGCATAGTGTAAAGTAAATGTATTTATTTTTATTTTATTTATTAAAATTCATTCATTTCACTAAAACAAAGTCAACAACTCAATAAAAAATAAAAAACATACATTCAAAATAAAATGAAAGGCAGCAGATGAAGAATAATCTTATAATCTCTGCCCCTTTTTTACCCAAATAAACTCACAACAATGATTTATCAAAGAACAAAATTAATTGCATCACCAAATGTAAGATTACATCATCTTAAACAACTCAAATAAATTCTTATGTTATTTTTCATATTCCTTCAAAAAAAAATCACTTTTAGCAATCTCTTAAATTCACAATTATGTACTTATTTGTACGTGTCAGTTGTACACTTTTGTTTATAACTATCAATAATTAAACATGGTTCACAACTACACTGGAAATTATTGAATTTTTACCTGCCAACCAGGTGAAGACTTTCAGTGATCTTCTCCACTTCTTCTTCAAGGGTTCTCCTGGTTTTGTTACATTTATTATCCGTCCGTCCATCCATTATCTTTACCTGCTTTCTCCTGTGCCCATGTCCAGCACGAAGTTTCTGCCCTGGTGCATGGTTCTGGTGGTCCAGAGCGCCGGAGCTCCGGCGCGCGCCGGGGGCCGTTCTGGATCATGTACCCAGGCAGGGAGCCTCTTGGTGGGGCTTCAAAGCAGCATGGCCGGCCTGGTTCTCAGTTGAGCTCCGGCGCGCGCGCGCCGGGGGCCGTTCTGGATCGTGTACCCAGGCAGGGAGCCTCTTGGTGGGGCTTCAAAGCAGCATGGCCGGCCTGGTTCTCAGTTGAGCTCCGGCGCGCGCCGGGGGACCTTCGGACGGATTTATCTCGGAAACAATGCTTCGTCTGGCGGCCTCGTAGCTGCCGTGTCTTCCGTGAACTGCCAAGACTGGACCAATGAGATGAGCCGGATTCTGTAGTTTCAATCACGTGTGTAAAAGGGCTGTCAGCTCATTGGTCACAGAGCTTCTTCTTCTTCTATTGTTTATTGGCGGTTGGCGAACTTATTTTAAGCACATTACCGCCACCAACCGGACTGAGTGTGTGCATTGCCGTCTGCTCCCAATCATACACGTCATGTCAACAAACTAAAAGACACTTATGAGTTGTTTTTGAAAAACAACTTTTTATTTTATTTGGGTTGGATAATAAGGAAAATTGAGGACAAAGCCTTGTTTTATCTACGTCTAGCGACAATAAAAAAATAAAATAAAAAATAAAAAATTTCTGCCAGGCTGAACTGCTCACTCCTGGCCAGCAGAGGGCCCCCTTGAGCTGTCGGGCCCCTGGGCACCCGCCCGGTGTGCCCGTATTATAGATCCGGCCCTGGATCTGATCATAAACAACAACAAAGAAACAAGATGTTCTATCTGTTATCTTTAGCTGCTTCTTCCATTCCAGGTAATGCCCGTGTCCAGCAGTAACTGTGCGAGAGGTGGGGGACACTCTGGACAGGTCTCCAGTCCATCACAGGGACAGAGAAAAACAAGACAAACAACCATTCACTCTCTCACTCACACCTAGAGACAATTTAGAGTTACCATTCAGCCTAACATGCATGTTTTTGGTCTGTGGGAGGAAACTGGAGAACATGGAGAAAACCCACACATGCACGGAGAGAACATGCTAACTCCACCCTGAAAGGTTGCCGGCGGAGATTCGATCCATCGACCTTCTTGCTGCAGGCAACAGCTCTACCAACTGAGCCACCGTGCCGCTCAAAACATCTGCCACCAAATGTTATACGTCTCATGTCCATTTTTGAGCTGTGCAAACTCTTTTTTTATACAAATTTTTGACTATTGGTTGAGAATATTTATCGTCCCAAGTGCTAGTCTTCATAAGCCAAGGTCAGAGCGTCCCCCATGGTACCATATACTCTCCTCAAGTGGCCCCTCCTGCAGGTGGTGAGCCGACAGGGAAACTATCGAAGCTCATTTTGGCTTAGCCTGACCGGGTCCACTGTGTAAACGCCCGGTCGTCAGACACTCGCTGGCAAGCTCCTCCTCCAGGCCTGGCTCCAGGATGGGGCCTCAGTAACCCATGTCCAGGCTAGCAACATCAAGCTCCTTGTCGTCTTCTGTCTTCATGAACATATGCTCGCTGTGGTGACCCCTGATGAAGGGAGTATCTGAAAAAAGATGAAAAAATAAAAAAAATAAAAACCCCTCTTTCCTTAAATGTCCTGTCACCTAATCAATCTGCCATGGGAGACCCTCCTCCTCCTCCTCCTCCTCCTCCACGAGAGTGATTCAAGAAGGAGAAATGAGTCAGTTGCCAAGCCCAACTTTGGGTTTGTCATTTTCTGAAGTCACTTATAATTTTGGTAAGCCGCTTGTTACGGTTTCTTGGGCTTGTCCTGGATGTGAAGTCGCTTATTTGGGCTTGTTATTCTTTGTTCTTTATTTTTTGTTTAGAGTTCTTTATTCTTTGTTTAGAGTGACAAGACCACGCTAAAATGAGTTCCAATCAGGGTGAAATATGGGAAAAATATGATAAAAAATGGGAGAAAGAACGCACACTTAAAACATGATTCAGGATAAATCAAAAAAGGCGTTCAATACAAGATCAACTGGACTTTATTTGTAACAGAAGACGTTTCGCTCATCATCGGATGATCGGATGATGAGCAAAACGTCTTCTGTAACAAATAAAGTCCAGTTGATCTTGTATTGAACGCCTTTTTTGATTCATCATGTCCTGGACGACTGAGAATCTTCACCAGCATATGATTCAGGATAGAGATTAAAGAAAGTGGTTGACTGCTTACTATGAGTTTGCTGTTTAATTTAATTTTTTTAATTTGTACGCATCCTTTATGATTGTCTGTTGTTGTTGTCCATTGTTGTCATCACTCTTCCTTTAAAATTCAGGTCTCTCTGGTAAATGAGTCCCAGAGGCTTAATTTGTATAAATATGCAAAATGTATTTTTATTTTTTAGAGTGGATATGTTCTTTCAAAGTGTTTAGCATAATTTTGCTGTTTATATGTAATGCCATAATAAATGTAGGCTATGTTTATACTGTTTAAAAACAGCCTTTGTTTTACACAATAAGGTGGGTTGCCAGCTGGACTTGTTTTTGGGCTTGTTTTCATGGCGCTGGTCGCTTGTTTCTGTCGCGAGATCTGGCAACACTGAAACAAGTGCATTTTTCTCCTCATTCTCCTGCGACGATGAGTTTTCTCTGCAGGGTAGCTGGACTCTCCAGTTAGGGTGAGAACTTCAGTTATCCTGGAGAGACTTGGAGTAGAGCTAGTGAGGTGGTTTAGCTATCTGGTAAGAATCCCCCCATGACACCTCCTTTTTGAGGTTTTCCAGGCATTTCAACTGGGGAGGGACACTGCCAGAGACCCAGGACTCACCGAAGGGACTGTGTTTCTCAGCTGGCTTTGGAGTCCTCCCAGAAGACAAGAGGTGGCTGTGGAAAGAGATGTCTGCTCCTCCATACTCAAGCTGTTACACTCGTGACCCAACTCCAGACCAAGTGGACGAAAACGGACGGACGGATGTACATATTTTATTTTCACAAACAGCTAAATAGACCCAATGAAGAAAAACTTTACTTTTCTATCAAACGTATAAAAGACTTCAGTGCAGAAAAGCCTTTAAGTCAACTGATAAACTTGTCCCGTCTCCTGAGGACCGTCAGTTTCCTCATGATTTAGATTCTGTGGTGACTCTGGGTGCAGAGTCCAGTGTCATCACCTAAAGGCCATCAGAGGATCTCTGACATGCTGTCAGCCACTTGGCAGGAACCACAAATATCAGACCCAGCAACGTTTCCAGCACTGAAGGTTACAGAGACCAGCGTTCCTGACTCGCCTCTCCACTCTTTGATCTGTCAAGGCCGACAGAGGTCACATGGGATCACATACTGAGATTAAACACCTGCTCTGATATAGTTCAGTGTCTGAAGGATGTGTCGGTCCCACCCAGAATCAAAACAAAGGCTGAACTAAAAAAAGAAATCATTTAGGTCTTTTTGTCTCTCACCTCCATGAAAAGGAAGAAATGATTAAGTTGCATGTGAGCGTATGTGTCTGTAAGCAAAATATCTAAAGAACCAGGAAGCTGATGTTTTATGAAACACTCAGAAAATCATTACTGAACGTACATCGACAACTTATTAATGTTCGGAGTCAACCAGGCTCAAGATTTTCACCACAGCTAAGCAACTTTATTAAACCAAATATGATTATAGCTCATTTGATTTTACAGATATTGAGCTGTTTGGTGTGGTAGTAGCTGAGAGTGATCCCCAAAACATACACAAAGCTCTAACAGCTGCAGTGCTATTCCGTTTGTTAGCTAAATTTATCATGAACCACTGGATGGATTTTTATGAATTTCTCAGTCATCTGAGTAACTTCAGGGGTTAACTCAAAAAAATGGCGACCACAGCTAATGAATCGTATCCAACACAAACATGGCTTTAACTTGGTCCCTTTTACAGATGCTGAGCTGAAGCATGGTGTGGTAGTACCTGAGAGTCATCCCTTCTGCTCCCCCCTCCCCCGAGAACATCTGTGGACCCTTATCAGAGCGGAGTTGGCTGATAGACACTGTGCCATCTTTATCAGGACTATGGAACTTTCTGGCAGTGTTCACGGACAATCTCACCGCCTTTGTCAGCCTTCACAAAATGTCTTATGTCCATCTATGTTGCTTTTTTTGTGCTGAGGTAGTTTGTAGTTTTTTGGCTACCTTACACTGTGTCCTGTGTGTCAAGGACACAGTGTGAGCAAACTTTTTAATACCTTCTTTCCTCATGTTTCTCTTCTCTTTTCTTATCTAAACGATAAGGGCAGTTCTTCACAACGAAGCTGCAGCCCCCGTGCTCCCCCCGTCTACCCTTGTTGTCTTTGGACGGCTGCACTGAAATGTATTTTCGCTGTGATTAACTGTGCAATGACAATAAAGTTGATTCTGATTCTGATTTGTTCTGACATCTATAAAGTTGGTCCACTCAAGCTCATTTACAACCTGCTGAAAAAGCTCAAAGTTTTTTTATTGGTTGTATTTTCTCCTGTTTTTTGTGATCTGATGTTTATGTTTGTTTATGTTTATTACATTTGTTCATTTTTTTTTACAAAAGAAACACAATACAAGACAATCCCATAAATGATAATGTACAAAATATAAAAAAATGAAAGGTAGCAGAAAGAAGAATAAATCTTATTATATCTGCCCCTTTTTTCAAACAATCAGATTAAACAATAATAATCTGATCAGGCTGAATAGTGATTTTTTTTTTTTTTACTGCTGGTAATAAACTCAGCCAAGTATTTATTTTAAAAGGTTGACTACAACTTGTGTCTCCTCCCAGCTGTCCTCTGGTACTGTACGTTTATAGCAACATCTCACCAGTACGTAGCAGCTCTGTTACACTTTGGCAAATGGAGAAGATATCCAAACCCTGACGTGTAAATGGATTTTCCCATCAGAGACTGAAATCCTGCAGCCGAAGTCGACATCATGTAAATCACGTGGTGTGCTCGAGCAGGGAATGGGTTTTTATTTGGTTTGTTATAAGCTTGGATCTAGCAGGTGGCGCCATGTGGATGGATGTATGGATTAAAACTTTGACAGTATGTGCTGGCTTGTAAAAGGATACAAACACTCGTTTGTCGAACTATTGCATCGTGACAAGCTGAATCTGCCTGGTTTAGTGATTTGAATCCAATCGATCCCATTCCACCATGATTGATACTAAAACAGAGCAAGCTGCAGTTTAATCTCCTCAGCTAAAATTGGAAGCACATCTGAATGTGACCTAATGTTTCTGGAAACTCCTCCTCCGTGTGTGTGTGTGTGTCTACTGTACACCCTCAGCTTCAGTTTAAAGTGGTATATCAGATATGAAACTTCAAAACTAAACAAGGAATGAATATCTGGGTGAGCTTGTGGATGCAATGACTAATTTTATGAAACTCACTTTCAGAAAGATCAGTTCTGATTTAAACATACGTGTGAACTTTACACAAGCCATGATGTGTGGGAATTGTCTTTGAATGCACGTTTTTCCCATAAATTAGTCTTGATTGCTGTTATTTAAAAAAAAAAACTAACTAGATACTCAGTTCTTAGGAAAATCTTCAGCTGATTTAAAAAGCTGCACCGAGAGTGCTGCTGTGAACCAGCAACAGAGCCCAACTTCTCTACTGGCTCCATGTGAAACTCGAGAATACGTTTTTTCCTAACTAACCAAGCTCAAATTAACCAGACCATTATATTTTAAAGATTTCTGTGACCCATATAATAGAGAATGAATCCTAGAATGCAGGTTTACTCGTCGTTCTTTTAGTATAGCAGGTGTTACAGGAAGACCTGCAGGAATCAACTTCTGACATTTGTTTGAGAGGCAAACACATTTTCCTATTTTAAAAGTAGGTTTTAAATTTTATTTGTGATCAAACCCATCTTAGATTATTTTAAACATGTTTATTGACAGACAGAGTTGTGACATTTTCACAGGAACTGTTTTGTCTCTGTCCTGTCAATGTAAACACAACTTTTTATCAGACTGCTTGTTTTCAATAACGGCATTTTAAACACTAATTTGATTTTGTAAAAATCCCTGGAAGGTCACAGATTTTAACAAAACATTTGTTGTTGTCCACTTCTTTTCTGTGGTGTACTTTAATCCACGTATTGGGGGTGGGGGGGGGACTATCATTTAAACATTCAAATAGTTTTTCAAGATAGTACTGTATACAGATATACACATTTTATATGTTATATATGATCAGATGGTTTCTGGAGTCTGCCCATTGCGCTGCTGGTGGTGGTGAAATGAGCCATATGCAGTAGATGCTTTGGTCCCATTACTGTCTTTAACCCCATCAGCTCTGATAAGTTAGAACTTTATTGATCCTTCACGAAATTGTTAGAGTTTCACTACAAATGAACATATACAAGAATCACAAGATATTAAAAAATTACAGAGAATATATATATTTTACAAAGTAAACAGGGAATACGAAAATACTATTACCATCCTTTAAGTTCTAAAACAAGTCAGGATACGAAAATACTATTACCATCCTTTAAGTTCTAAAACAAGTCAGGTGCAGACTGAAACATTAAAGAGTTTATTGTAACACTAGCACAGTATTAATTTTGTTGTCCTATATGCGGAAAGTGGGAGGAGTTGAAAAGATTGATATTCACAGGGAGGAAGAACTTCCTGTTACCCCAAAATTACACCACACGCGTCACGGCTCCGCCCCGCTCCGGTCCGACCTCCGCAGCAAATACGCACCCATTATAATCAATGACAGAATTTACACTGGCTCCGCACGGCGGCAGCGAGCTGCGGAGAGCGGACGGCAGTCCGTCAAAATTAGAAATTTTTCTATTTCTGCCGGACGCCGGAGCTGTGCCGGAGTCAACTTTTGAAGATTACGTCGCACCAACAGGAAAAGGAACGAGCACAACTTCCGTATTTACAAAATAAAATCACCACGGGCGGACTTAATCCTAGCTCTATACGGATTTATTTGTACAAAAATGCTGTCAAACTATCATTTATGACTACGCCTACAAACGCAATACAATAAATAAATAAATAAAGTATTTTATTCTGAAATGTAATACATCACTTCCTGTTGCTCAAACCATGTCCTGTCGCTCATTTACGAGAGAAGATCAAGGCAGCAGTCTCTACTGTTGTTCTCCTTCTTCCACCGAATGAATTGTTTTGTTCTGACTTACTTATTTATCACTTGATTTATCGCGCGATCCCGCAAATCCCGCGCATGCGTCTAGGAGCGGCGCATGCAGGCGGACCTGAGCAGAGGTAGTAGAAATTGGAGTTTGAGACGCCAAAAATTCACTACATGCGGTCCGGCTCCGCCCTGCCCCGCAGGTCGCAGCTGAGCGAGTCCAGTTTCCACTACCTCCGCTCAGCTCAGGTCAGCCTGGATGCGCCGCTCCGAGACGCATGCGCGGGAATTGCGAGATCGCGCAATAAATCAAGTGATAAATAAATGAAGTCAGAACAAAACAATTCATTCGGTGGAAGAAGGAGAACAACAGTAGAGACTGCTGCCTTGATCTTCTCTCGTAAATGAGCGACAGGACATGGTTTGAGCAACAGGAAGTGATGTATTACATTTCAGAATAAAATACTTTATTTATTTATTTATTGTATTGCGTTTGTAGGCGTAGTCATAAATGATAGTTTGACAGCATTTTTGTACAAATAAATCCGTATAGAGCTAGGATTAAGTCCGCCCGTGGTGATTTTATTTTGTAAATACGGAAGTTGTGCTCGTTCCTTTTCCTGTTGGTGCGACGTAATCTTGACTCCGGCACAGCTCCGGCGTCCGGCAGAAATAGAAAAATTTCTAATTTTGACGGACTGCCGTCTGCTCGGCGCAGCTCGCTGCCGCCGTGCGGAGCCAGTGTAAATTCTGTCATTGATTATAATGGGTGCATATTTGCTGCGGAGGTCGGAGCGGAGCCGGAACGCATGTAGTGTATTTTTGGCGTAAGAGTCCAGGGTGTCATGCTGGGGATGTGACGTGTTGTTCAGGACTTGGAGCAGTTTCCTCAGCATCCTCTGCTCAGACACCTCTGTAAGAGACTGCAGTTCACTCCCAGAACTGAGCAGCTGTCTGGATGAGTTAGTCTATCAGCTTTCTTCCCCCTGCTGCCCCAGCACACCACAGTGTAGAAGAAGATGCTGGAGACCACTGAGTGGTAAAACATCTGCAGCATGGTCCTGCAGAGACCACCGAGTGGTAAAACATCTGCAGCATGGTCCTGCAGAGACCACTGAGTGGTAAAACATCTGCAGCATGGTCCTGCAGAGACCACAGAGTGGTAAAACATCTGCAGCATGGTCCTGCAGAGACCACCGAGTGGTAAAACATCTGCAGCATGGTCCTGCAGAGACCACCGAGTGGTAAAACATCTGCAGCATGGTCCTGCAGAGACCACCGAGTGGTAAAACATCTGCAGCATGGTCCTGCAGAGACCACGAGTGGTAAAACATCTGCAGCATGGTCCTGCAGAGACCACCGAGTGGTAAAACATCTGCAGCATGGTCCTGCAGAGACCACAGAGTGGTAAAACATCTGCAGCATGGTCCTGCAGAGACCACCGAGTGGTAAAACATCTGCAGCATGGTCCTGCAGAGACCACCGAGTGGTAAAACATCTGCAGCATGGTCCTGCAGAGACCACAGAGTGGTAAAACATCTGCAGCATGGTCCTGCAGAGACCACAGAGTGGTAAAACATCTGCAGCATGGTCCTGCAGAGACCACAGAGTGGTAAAACATCTGCAGCATGGTCCTGCAGAGACCACAGAGTGGTAAAACATCTGCAGCATGGTCCTGCAGAGACCACAGAGTGGTAAAACATCTGCAGCATGGTCCTGCAGAGACCACAGAGTGGTAAAACATCTGCAGCATGGTCCTGCAGAGACCACAGAGTGGTAAAACATCTGCAGCATGGTCCTGCAGAGACCACCGAGTGGTAAAACATCTGCAGCATGGTCCTGCAGAGACCACCGAGTGGTAAAACATCTGCAGCATGGTCCTGCAGAGACCACCGAGTGGTAAAACATCTGCAGCATGGTCCTGCAGAGACCACCGAGTGGTAAAACATCTGCAGCATGGTCCTGCAGAGACCACAGAGTGGTAAAACATCTGCAGCATGGTCCTGCAGAGACCACAGAGTGGTAAAACATCTGCAGCATGGTCCTGCAGAGACCACAGAGTGGTAAAACATCTGCAGCATGGTCCTGCAGAGACCACAGAGTGGTAAAACATCTGCAGCATGGTCCTGCAGAGACCACAGAGTGGTAAAACATCTGCAGCATGGTCCTGCAGAGACCACAGAGTGGTAAAACATCTGCAGCATGGTCCTGCAGAGACCACAGAGTGGTAAAACATCTGCAGCATGGTCCTGCAGAGACCACAGAGTGGTAAAACATCTGCAGCATGGTCCTGCAGAGACCACTGAGTGGTAAAACATCTGCAGCATGGTCCTGCAGAGACCACTGAGTGGTAAAACATCTGCAGCATGGTCCTGCAGAGACCACTGAGTGGTAAAACATCTGCAGCATGGTCCTGCAGAGACCACTGAGTGGTAAAACATCTGCAGCATGGTCCTGCAGAGACCACTGAGTGGTAAAACATCTGCAGCATGGTCCTGCAGAGACCACTGAGTGGTAAAACATCTGCAGCATGGTCCTGCAGAGACCACTGAGTGGTAAAACATCTGCAGCATGGTCCTGCAGAGACCACTGAGTGGTAAAACATCTGCATCATGGTCCTGCAGAGACCACTGAGTGGTAAAACATCTGCAGCATGGTCCTGCAGAGACCACTGAGTGGTAAAACATCTGCAGCATGGTCCTGCAGAGACCACTGAGTGGTAAAACATCTGCAGCATGGTCCTGCAGAGACCACTGAGTGGTAAAACATCTGCAGCATGGTCCTGCAGAGACCACTGAGTGGTAAAACATCTGCAGCATGGTCCTGCAGAGACCACAGAGTGGTAAAACATCTGCAGCATGGTCCTGCAGAGACCACAGAGTGGTAAAACATCTGCAGCATGGTCCTGCAGAGACCACAGAGTGGTAAAACATCTGCAGCATGGTCCTGCAGAGACCACAGAGTGGTAAAACATCTGCAGCATGGTCCTGCAGAGACCACAGAGTGGTAAAACATCTGCAGCATGGTCCTGTAGAGACCACAGAGTGGTAAAACATCTGCAGCATGGTCCTGCAGAGACCACAGAGTGGTAAAACATCTGCAGCATGGTCCTGCAGAGACCACAGAGTGGTAAAACATCTGCAGCATGGTCCTGCAGAGACCACCGAGTGGTAAAACATCTGCAGCATGGTCCTGCAGAGACCACAGAGTGGTAAAACATCTGCAGCATGGTCCTGCAGAGACCACAGAGTGGTAAAACATCTGCAGCATGGTCCTGCAGAGACCACAGAGTGGTAAAACATCTGCAGCATGGTCCTGCAGAGACCACAGAGTGGTAAAACATCTGCAGCATGGTCCTGCAGAGACCACCGAGTGGTAAAACATCTGCAGCATGGTCCTGCAGAGACCACCGAGTGGTAAAACATCTGCAGCATGGTCCTGCAGAGACCACCGAGTGGTAAAACATCTGCAGCATGGTCCTGCAGAGACCACGAGTGGTAAAACATCTGCAGCATGGTCCTGCAGAGACCACAGAGTGGTAAAACATCTGCAGCATGGTCCTGCAGAGACCACCGAGTGGTAAAACATCTGCAGCATGGTCCTGCAGAGACCACTGAGTGGTAAAACATCTGCAGCATGGTCCTGCAGAGACCACTGAGTGGTAAAACATCTGCAGCATGGTCCTGCAGAGACCACTGAGTGGTAAAACATCTGCAGCATGGTCCTGCAGAGACCACGAGTGGTAAAACATCTG
>JBBPBX010100964.1:0-12274 GCA_038048925.1 Garcialebias charrua
TTACAGGCATTATTGTTGGGAAGGAAATGTAAAATTGACCCAAGAAAAATATAAAAAAACTAACTTCAATTTGCACTCTTGTGCTCACACAATTCAGGAAATCCAGACAGCTGTTGACAGACAGGATTCTTGGTATTCCGTTGGTCTGACCTGTCTGTGCTCTCTCGCTGTGTGGTAGTCTGCCCTGCACGTGACTTAGGTCTGAAAACTTCCCCTGTAGTAGCACAACAGTAGGAGAGAGATGAGGATAAACAAAAAGGTATGAAAACATAATTTTCCTTTTGCTTCCCCTCCCACTTCTCAGTGCATCACATCTGTTTCATAGTGTACTGTATTGGAAAACAACAAAAAATGACCTTTAGTAGAACCCTGCTGTTTCTTTCCTGATCGAACCACCAGAGGTCAGCCTTTTATTGACCAATTCTCAGGTCAGGGTTTGCACAAAACTGCAAATTTTATTTCAACACATAAACATGGAACAGAAAAATGTCATCCCTTACCAGTCATTAGAAATGGAGCATGGTGTTGTGCTTCCATGACACTGGAAAACATCCGGTTTTTCATTTCAGCTCAAAATCCAGGAGATGCTGATATGTTTTCTTGTTGCTGTGTTCATCTGTGTTCATCTGTGACCATCTGCTCATACAAACTCATGTTCGTGCTGCTGTTTATTCCCACTATATTAGGCTTAGTGTATTACTAGTTGATGTTTTTCTTAGTTAGTTCTCGATGTTATTACTGTTTTTCTCTTTCATTTGTTGTTGGATGTAACTGGGACCTCGTGTACATAATCTCGTTTTCATCTCATGTACCACATGCGGTGCAAATGACAATAAAGACTCTCTGACTCTGACTCTGACTCTGAAATACAGTACTTGGTACACCCTTTATTTTAATCAGTATTATGTGTTATGAGAAAGTTCTAAATATCATCCTGTCTGCAAAGAAAAAAAAAATAATTCATCTGAAATACTCAATATTACAACTTAACTGGACTGTTGACAGTTCTTCTCTGGGAATCTCCTAAACTGATGTTTAAAATTTCCAGTTCTCCTTTATTAGAGCAATGATGGTTCTGAAAAGTTGTTCTAAAGTGAAAGACCTATGGGCTTAATCCTTTTGGAGCATTTGTTGCTAAAGTACCGTACATGACAACCTTGGACTGTGAGGCCCTGCTTGGTTTACAGGTGTGTCTTTTGGCAAATAATTAGTCTAAACATTGGCAAGTTTCAGGTCTCTCTTGTAAATGAGTCCCAAGGGCTCAATGAGATTGATGTGTATGAATAAAGGTTGAATGAAATAAGTGTAGGAACAACCATGTCGATGCTCCGAATATGGCAGCTCCACTGGTGGCTCGATTAAGAACACATTTTTATTGGTGAAGAAGAATACTGAGAAGAGATTATAAATGTACATGTAGTCCCTGACTTACAAGCGCATCGACATACGAGGTTCTGGACTTACAAGCTGACTAACGAACAGTAAAGTTGTACAGAACATACAGAAAATACAGCACTGGTATGTGTTTTTAGATGAAAGTGTGTTAGCTAACAGTTTGTAAACAAGTTTCTGAGCATGTTTATGAACTAGTATGTATGTTTGTGTTGAAAAACGAGTGTTCGTAGTAGCGCTAGCATAAATTTTCCGACTTACGACCGAAAATCCGGACTTACGAGCGACACGTGTTTCGTGTTCCGACATACGAGATTTCGTGTTACGAGCACCTCGTAGTAACGGAACTCGCTCGTAAGTTGGGGATCACCTGTATCCTGATCATGGGCGCTTGTTTGCTATATTCCCCGTAAAGACCATTTCATTGTTGTGACTGAATGCACCTGTTTGTGGGCGGTTCAGGATAATTATCTGAAATGGGTTGTGTTTAGGGCCGATGTGTTGCCCATAAGGCATATAGTTTTTTGACTGCATGCACTTATGCATGTAAGGAACAATGTTAGAAATAAATATGATAAATGGAGATATATAAACTTAAAGGTACAAAAGAAAGCGAGTCTGGGACTCTGTCAATGGTGAGTCAAAACCCTTTAACGGCTGCTCTCTCTATAGCAGTTAGCAGCCAGTGCGTTACTCTGCAGCCTTATTGCTTGTTTTCGAAGAGTCAGACGAAGACTTTTTAACATGGAGGGTGAACTTGTGGATGTTTCTCAGGGCCTACGCGACGCGTCTGGATTTAAAAATAGAAGTTCGCCACATTAGCACTCTTCAAAATGGCGTCCGCGACGGCCAAAGAAGCCAGGATTTTACAACAAAACACGGTAAAACAATTATTTCTTTGCTGAGAAAAAATATATTTCATAGCTGACGTTATAGCACAAGTTTTTCTGAGCTTGAGAGTTTCACGAAATGGTCAAATCTGCTGGATTTAAAAAAAGTAGTTCACCATTAGGACTCTTCAAAATGGCGTCCGCGACGGCCACAGAAATTAAGAACATAAAATAGACAGGGCAGCAAACTTACATACTCAGGGAATCACAAGGAACTCAGGAGACAGAGGCAACAGGAGACAATGCCAGGACAATGATAAACACAGAGATACAGACTTATTTTTGATTTGATTTGATGTTCATTCATTCATTTTAAAAGAACAATACAAAACAGTTTCATCAGATACAAGGATGAATAGACTTTTAGCTGAATGGATGGATGGATAGACAGTTAGCTGGATGGCTGGATGGATGGATGAATAGACAGTTAGCTGAATGGATGGATGGATAGACAGTTAGCTGGATGGCTGGATGGATGGATGAATAGACAGTTAGCTGAATGGATGGATGGATAGACAGTTAGCTGGATGGCTGGATGGATGGATGAATAGACAGTTAGCTGAATGGATGGATGGATAGACAGTTAGCTGGATGGCTGAATGGATGGATGAATAGACAGTTAGCTGAATGGATGGATGAATAGACAGTTAGCTAGATGGATGGATGGATGAATAGACAGTTAGCTGAATGGATGGATGGATAGACAGTTAGCTGGATGGCTGGATGGATGGATGAATAGACAGTTAGCTGAATGGATGGATGGATAGACAGTTAGCTGGATGGCTGGATGGATGGATGAATAGACAGTTAGCTGAATGGATGGATGGATAGACAGTTAGCTGGATGGCTGATGGATGGATGAATAGACAGTTAGCTGAATGGATGGATGAATAGACAGTTAGCTGGATGGATGGATGGATGGATGAATAGACAGTTAGCTGAATGGATGGATGGATAGACAGTTAGCTGGATGGCTGGATGGATGGATGAATAGACAGTTAGCTGAATGGATGGATGGATAGACAGTTAGCTGGATGGCTGAATGGATGGATGAATAGACAGTTAGCTGAATGGATGGATGAATAGACAGTTAGCTAGATGGATGGATGGATGAATAGACAGTTAGCTGGATGGCTGGATGGATGATCTTTAACAAGTTCTAAAATCATTAAAATTTAACCTCAGCTTGTGCCTCTGACCCAACAGAACCTCCTTCAGCAGCAGAACCCTCTGTGGTTCTCTGCAGGACTTCATCAGTCTCTCTCCTGGTTCTGGAGGAGTTCTGACCCACTCTTCTTTCCATTGTTGCTTCAGTTCTTTGAGGTTTCTGCTCAGCTCTCTGAAGGTTTCAGGTTCAGGTTCTGGACTCTGACTGGGCCGTTGATTTGATTTGATGTTTATTCATTCATTTTAAAAGAACAATACAAAACAGTTTCATCAGATACAAGAATACAAGTAGGATAAAATGAAAGGAGCAGAAAGAAGATGAAATCTTATTATATCTGCCCCTTATTTCACAGTTTGTTCAACCAATGATAACCTTCAAACTACATCACAAAATGAATAAATCTACTAATTTATCTAACTGTAATACACAAACTACATCACAAAATGAATAACTCTACTTAATTTTTCTAACTGTAATACACAAACACACTAAGCTACATCATATATAGTTTTTGAGCAAGTCCTTTTTGACCTTTTTCTTAAATGTATACATTGGGCAGCACGGTGGCACAACTGGTAGAGCTGCTGCCTCTCAGCGAGAAGGTTGCCGGTTCAAATCCCGGTCCGGGGCCTTTCTGGGTGGAGTTTGCATGTTCTCCCCGTGCATGCGTGGGTTTCCTCCGGGTACTCCGGTTTCCTCCCACAGACCAAAAAACATGCTTGTTAGGCTGATTGGTGACTCTAAATTGACCCTAGGTGTGAGTGTGAGAGTGGATGGTTGTTTGGTGTGAGTGAGACAGGTCCCTCTTGTAAATGAGTCCCCGTGACTCAACGAGGCTAGCCTGTATAAATAAAGGTTGAATGAATGAATGAATGAATTGATTTTGCATTTTTAACATCACTCTCCAGAACATTCCACAATCCAACTCCCTGAATTGAGGTAGACCGTCCCTTTAAGCTGGTTCTGAATTGTGGTTTGATGAATATCTGTCCCTTTAAGATTGTAATAACTTTGTCTAAATTTCTTTGGATATTTAAAGGTAATGTGTTATTATGAGCCCTATACATAACTGATAAAATACTATATTCTACCAATTCCTGGAATTTCAATAAATTTAGCTGAAGAAACAAGGTGTTTGATGGGTGACTGAAATGTTTTCTGGTGATTACTCTTACAGCTCTCTTTTGTAAAATAAAAACAGGCTTTGTAATTGTTTTGCACGCTTTTCCCCAAACCTCAATACAATAGATTAAATGTGGAACAATGATTGTGTTATACAACATATACAGAGCTTTATCAATTAAAAAATCCCTGACTTTATATACAGGTACATGAACACACAGCATGACAATCACAAACACCTGGACAACAAAATGGAGGAGATAAGCAAGACAATTAACAGAGAGACCAGGGAGTGTAGGGATGGGGACCCACCACCTGAGAGCAACATGCTTACAACTGTTATCTTGAAGTTCTAGGGTGTAGAGAGCCACAGAAACGGTTATGGTAGGCCGGATTTGGCCCACGGGCCTTGAGTTTGACACATGCGATCTAGTGGTACTAAAAGTAACAAAAGAAGAAAAAAAAAAACAGCCAAATATGTCTGCAGTTTAGCTAACAGACTTTGGAATGGGTACATTTTGTCCTTGTCAAACCTGTTGAAGAGAACCAAACTAAATACTCTGAAACTCAAACAACTTACTGTATAACAGTTCATGCACCGCTAGTTGGCAGTGTAGTGCAAATATTGCATAACTTGCTGCTACCAATTGTTGAATTTAATTAGCGGATTAGAATTAGCTTCCCCTAATTTTCATAAGACATTAGTGCTTTTGAAATTGCGGACCTAAATAAATTAATTAGTGCTTTAGAAATAGCGGAACTAATTTTTGGATTAGCGTTGCCCACCACTGCTTGTTAGGCTGATTGGTGACTCTAAAATTGACCCTAGGTGTGAGTGTGAGAGTGGAAGGTTGTTTGGTGTGAGTGAGACAGGTCCCTCTTGTAAATGAGTCCCTGTGACTCAACGAGGGTAGCCTGTATAAATAAAGGTTGAATGAATGAATGAATGATGTTCCTCTTCTTTACCCCGATGAACTAAAACCACCACATGTAAGAACAGTTTTAATAAAAAAATTCACACAAAATTAAAACATTTCCATACTTTTTATTTCTTTACAGATTCTTGACAAAAATACCTGAAATAAAAAAACTGAAATGTTGTTAAACCTTATACTGGCTTTAGAGTAAAACAGAAGGAAAAAACTAAAAAATAAACATTAACATCCTCACTGTTGCAATAGTTTGTAAAAAATAAACTGTATAGTAATTACTCTTTCATATTCTGAAATAAGTAGAAGACAAGTTATGCTGCATACAAATAACATAGCTGTTTTATTATAAAGAAATGCTCACAGTTTGTAGCGAGAAAAGCTTTTTTTATTACTTTAAACCTGTTTGAAAGAGGATTCTACTGGGATCATTGTATGAAACCAGCTCATGGGTGATTCCACAGCTGAGTGGGTGAGCCACCAGTGCTCATCACATAAACATGGTTGCTCTGCTGCCAACATCGCCACAACAGCCCTTCTTTTGAGGCCAATTAGCACAGATTAGGAGAACATGTGGTGATGTACTGGGATCGTTTCAGTCGTTTGCAGCCCCGACTGGGAACAGATCTGAATGTGTTGAGAAAAATCCTGTGGCTTGGTGGTTTACCTAACATTTCTGGTTTGAATCGAGCAAGAAGCTTGAGCTGCACTTTACCAGCTGCAAATGTTTGATCTAAAAAGCTAAAAGGAAAACCTTTTCACATATCGACGTTTTCTTCATAAGGATAATATAACTACAGTATATGAAATAATTATAAAATCCACATAGACATTTGCTTAAAGGAGAAATGTAATCAAATCTGAAAAAATCGATATAACAAGAATTTCATATAGTAAACAACACACATAAACATACTTAGTATGCTTTTTTCAAGTCAGTAGCTTAAAGAAATAGTTTTTTTACATTTTTCCTGCTACATGCCGAAGTGCAGTGATTTCTGTAGTAATTTTCTGGACGCACTTTTATGACACAATTAAGACCTCCTTTGCTATCTTACAATAACACTGAAGCTATAAACCCATCATTACTGTCCTCTTGTCTGTCATTTAAAATGGAAGCAGAAGACCTTTTTGAATCTGAAGGATATCACTTTAGTTTGTCAAAAACAGTTTGGTGATTTAGTGCATTAATGGGCATTTCTATCCTGGAAATACGAATAGCCTTCGCATGCTAACGTTAGCATGCTAGCGCCGTATGCTAACGTTAGCATGCTAGCGCCGTATGCTAACATGGGAGTGGGGGTGTTGAAAATGTCCTGAAACAGTTACCAATGTCTTGTTAAGCTCTGTATTCCACAGAACATAGTAGGATCTAAAATGATTTTTAAAGATGAAGGAGCAAGTTGAAACATGCAGGGTCTCCCTCCTTGCTAGCAGGCTCCATTGGGAGCTGCCTGGCTAACTAACTACGGTGGCCCTACACGGCCAAAATTCTACAGCGGCCGAATGCACAGGAGCGGTAAAAATACAATATAAAATTTTAAAAAAGTTTTAAAATCTATTTTGGGGCTTTTAGAATCGATTCTGAATCGCCAGGACTAAGAATCTTGATTCTTTAAAAAATAGATTTTTTTTTGCTGCATCCCTAATTGCTACACACTGAAACCTTTTTGTCCACTACTAGATTTTTTTTTTATTAACACAAACAGAACTACAAAACACTACATAAACAAAAAATATATACAAACTCTTGTGAATGATAACATAACTACAGTCTATAAGCTAGGGGGCGGTTTACAAAATGATGAAAGTTGAAAAAATACTAGATACACACACTAATATTACTGTATGAGGGACGACCATTGCACTGCCTATGTCATATTCAGGGGACGGAGAGCAAGCAGAGGGAGGGGGGTCAAAAACACCAGATGAGAATTTTTTCACTTTGCAAAGTCTAAATTTGAGTTAGGATGACATTTTTGACTTGTGAAATTTTCTCAACAAGCTTATTTTATGCTTTTCATTAGACTACTATTAGCTTAAAAACACTTTTCATTTCTCCTTTAACAACTGGAATGTAATATGTTGGATTATTATTGCTTTCGCTGGAGCGGTTTGCAGCCGAGTGTGATGCGGCCGGGATGAGGATCAGTTCCTCCAAATCCGAGGCCATGGTCTTGAGCCGGAAAAGGGTAGCATGCCCTCTCCGGGTCGGGGAGGAGGTCCTGCCCCAAGTGGAGGAGTTTAAGTATCTCGGGGTCTTGTTCACGAATGAGGGAAAACTGGAGCGTGAGATCGATAGGCGGATAGGTGCAGCATCCGCAGTGAAGCGGGCGCTGTACCGGTCTGTCGTGGTGAAGAGAGAGCTGAGTCAAAAGGCAAAGCTCTCAATTTACCGATCGATCTACGTTCCCACCCTCATCTATGGTCATGAGCTTTGGGTTGTGACCGAAAGAACAAGATCTCGGATACAAGCGGCTGAAATGAGTTTTCTCCGCAGGGTGTCTGGACTCTCCCTTAGAGATAGGGTGAGAAGCTCAGTCATCCGGGAGGGACTCGGAGTAGAGCCGCTGCTTCTCCACATCGAGAGGAGCCAGTTGAGGTGGCTCGGGCATCTGGTTAGGATGCCTCCTGGACGCCTCCCTGGGGAGGTGTTCCGGGCATGTCCCACCGGGAGGAGACCCAGAGGAAGACCCAGGACACGCTGGAGGGACTATGTTTCTCGGCTGGCCTGGGAACGCCTTGGGATTCCCCCAGAGGAGCTGCTCCATGTGGCTGGGGAGAGGGAAGTCTGGGCCTCCCTACTTAGGCTGCTACCCCCGCGACCCGACCCCGGATAAGCGGACGAAAATGGATGGATGGATGGATTATTATAAACTCCAACATAACATTTTTTGACTATTTAGCAGGGGAAAAAAATCAGCCTGATGTCCAGTTTAAATGTGGTCAACAAAAAACAAGTCTTCTTCTTTCGGCTGTTCCCTCTTCAGGGGTCGCCACAGCGAGTCATCCTCCTCCACCTCACTCTGTCCTCTGCATCCTCTGTCCTCACTCCAACTACCTTCATGTCCTCTCTAACTGCATCCATATACATGTATCTCCTCTTTGGCCTTCCTCTTTGTCTTTTTCCTGGCAGCTGCATTTCTAACATCCTTCTACAAATACAGTATACCCACTGTCCCTCCTCTGGACATGTCCAAACCATCTCAGTCCGGCCTCCATAACTTTATCTCCCAGTTGTCCAACATGTGCTGTACCTCTGATGATCTCATTCCTAATCTTATCCATCCTTGTCACTCCTAAGGAGAACCTCAGCATCTTCATTTCTGCTACTTCCAGTTATTTCTCCTGTCTTTTAGTCCACGTCTCTGTCTCCAGACAATACAACATAGCTGGTCTCACCCAGTGCTTTAAGTGGAAAAAAATAAGTGCCGGTACCCTCCCTAAAGTCATAATAATATGCATACCTGCAAACTCAGAAGGGATGAAAAAGGTGACAAACGTTGCGCCAACCCCCCCCCGAAAGATTTTGTAATTTTTTAACATGCTTCAGGTAAAAGTCATTTACTAACCTGATTTAATGAGGACATAAATAGGAAAGATTGTGTCAACCAAAAAATTAACAACCAACAACAGCAGCAAGTCAAATACAGCAGAACATTTTGCTAACAATGCGCTGCTCCGAGTCAACAGATGCATTTAAAAACTTAAGACTTATCTCTTCAGACAGGCTTTTGGTTAATTTTGTACATTGATTTTAGAGTTTGTTATGTTTTACCTTTTTGTATAGTACTTCTGTGATTTTATTTTTCCTTTTGTAAAGCACTATGTGACTCTCATGTCTGTGAAATGTGCTATATAAATAAAACTTACTTACTAACAGTAAAAACTAGTTTCTTAAATATGCTGGTGAAGATGTTTTGCCAGAAATTTTGAATAAAGTAGATGCCATTTCCTGCATTCTTGTGTATTTTAACAAGTTGTTAAACATCTATGTTTACCTACATGTAAACATGATTCACTAACTATTTTAGAGACATCTAACAAAATAAAGTCAGGTCCTGTGGACAGATTAAAAAATTGTTTAAATTATTATTGATCATGAATCAGGATATTTTAGAGACACCTCATTCAACTAGTTCATATAGACATCATCCTGTTTTTAAATTCACTCCTGTGGTAATTAAATTAATGTGATACTTTATCTCAGTGGCTTTAGGGGTGCAATTGACTGTTATTTTGTTAATTTTTATTTAGTTTTATTTGTAACACAACATGCCATTTTACTAAACAATGGTTACACTCCACTGCATGTATAAAAATATTAACTTTACCCACACGTTGGAGGAGTTACTTCCGCTTCCCTCGCGCTCTGTCGCGCTGCAGAGTTTGTTTTTGTTTTTTTACAGAGTTCGCTGTCGTCTCCTCCCCCTGTCTATCCTGAGGTTGTGATTGGCCAAATGACGCGCTCCACCAAAGATGTTTTATTATCGTGAAGATGCATTACTCTTTCTTGAAATCCAGTCGGGGGAAATGATGCATTCTAATCTGCCACGGGTCTTTCAAGTGGAGAAGACGAAAATAAGTTCCGGAACGCACCTTACGCTTAAAAAAAGTCCCGGTACTCTCAGGGTTAAATTTTAGAAGTGGCGGAACTGGGTACCGGTGAGTTCCGGCCCACTTAAAGCACTGGTCTCACCACTGTCTTGTAAACTTTTCCTTTGACCTTTGCTGACACCTTTTTGTCACAAATCACTCCTGAAACTTTTCTCCATCCACTCCATCCTGCCTGGACTCTCTTTTTCACTTCTTTCCCACATTCCCCATTTTCCTGGATAGTGGACCCCAAGTACTTGAAGTCCTGCACCTTTGTGACCTCTGCTCCTTGTAGCCTCACTGTTCCACTGGCCTCCCTCTCATTCACACACATGTACTCTGTCTTACTACGGCTGACTTTCATTCCTCTTCTTTCAAGTGCATACCTCCACCTCTCCAAGTTCTCTTCCACCTGTTCCCTGTTCTCACCACAGATCACAATGTCATCTGCAAACATCATAGTCCATGGGGATTCCTGCCTGACCTCATCTGTTAGTCGGTCCATCACCAGAGCAAACAAGAAGGGGCTCAGAGCCGATCCTTGATGCAATCCCACCTCCACCTTGAAGCTATCTGTCACTCCTACAGCACATCTCACCACTGTCCTGCTGTCCTCATACATGTCCTGTACCAGTCTAACATACTTCTCTGCCACTCCAGATTTCCTCATGCAATACCACACCTCCTCCCTTGGCACCCTGTCATATGCTTTTTCTAAATCCACAAAGACACAATAGAGTTCTTTCTGACCCTCTACTTCTCCATCAGCATTCTAAAAGCAAACATCACAGCATCTGTGGTGCTCTTTCTTGCCATGGAACCATACTGTTGCTCAGATAGTCACCTCTTGTCTAAGTCTTGCTTCAACAACTCTCTCCCAGGTCTTCATGTGGCTTATCAACTTAATTCCTTTGTAGTTGCTACAACTCTGTCAACTCTGTACATCACCCTTGTTCTTAAATATTGGCACCAGCACACTTTTTCTCCATTCCTCAGGCGTTTTCTCACCCTCAAATACAGTGATGGCATGGTTACATTGAAAAAGTAACTTAGTTAAGTTACTGATTAGTCCTTGGGAAAAGTAACTTAGTTAAGTTACTGATTACTTGATTTGGAAAGTAACTAAGTTAGATTACTAAGTTACTTTATTAGTTACTTTCAGCAGCCGCTGACAAGAACCCTCTGTCACAATACATAAAAAATTTAAATGTTTTAATAAAATAATTACTAATAAATATTCAAAAAACAAAATACAGTAGTCTTTCTTGACTTCACTAAACAAATAATATTTTTACAAAAAAGACTTATAAAATGTTTATTTTGAAAATGTGTCAAGTAAACAATACGTTTGTATGAAAATAAATAAAAGCATGAGCCACTGGCCAAAAGGATGGTCCAGCACAGAAGATCAACATCATCAGGTCAGGACTCTGTGGTCTACACTCATCTCCAGGTCAGAGGTCACTCTTTCAGGGATGAAGATGTTCACATCCTTGATAGAGAGGAACGATGGTTTGAGAGAGGAGTAAAGGAGGCCATCTTTGTGAAAAGAAACCATCCATCATTAAACAGAGGTGGAGGCCTCCGGGTTCAACTGTCCCCCTCTTACAATGCTGTTATTGCTAGTATCACTCAGCCCTCTGTGAATAGCAAACAACCATCAGGGTGCTGCTAACTATCCATTGTTAGGCTGATGGTCCGTGAGCAGCTGGTTTCAGCTGTCAGCAGCAAACTGGTTCATCCACTGTGAGAGGGTGCTACAGTATTTATAAGATTGAGATGAATACAGCATCTCAGACTGAGGAAGTCTTTTGGACAAAAGATAAAACGTTTCTACAATTTTTTTTGTTCTGTTTTGTTTTTTGAATGTCCAGAGGACCAGACTTAGCATTTTTAGATTTTTCTACCTGGATTATTGAGCATGCATCAGGGTCATCATCACACGCTTCTTAGCTGCAGGTGGATGTCCCTCAAGAGGAAAAAGACAGCTGCTTCCTCTGTCTCAGACTGGAAATAACACAAACAGGTAAAAAAATAAAAATAGTTAATAAGATTATCATTTTAAATTAAAAAGGTTAATTATTAATAAAAGAACAATACCTCTTCTTGTGGTTGGATCTCTCGGTCATCATCAGGGCAGGGATTTATTCAGCTCCAGGACTTGTTGACATCAGTTT
>JBBPBX010100965.1:0-12274 GCA_038048925.1 Garcialebias charrua
ATATATATATATATATATATATATATATATATATATATATATATATATATATATATATATATATATATATATATATATATATATATATATATATATATATATATATATATATATATATATATATATATATATATATATATTATATATATATATATATATATATATATATATATATATATATATATATATATATATTATATCTCGGATACAAGCGGCTGAAATGAGTTTTCTCCGCAGGGTGGCTGGACTCTCCCTTAGAGATAGGGTGAGAAGCTCAGTCATCCGGGAGGGACTCGGAGTAGAGCCGCTGCTTCTCCACATCGAGAGGAGCCAGTTGAGGTGGCTCGGGCATCTGGTTAGGATGCCTCCTGGACGCCTCCCTGGTGAGGTGTTCCGGGCATGTCCCACCGGGAGGAGACCCAGAGGAAGACCCAGGACACGCTGGAGGGACTATGTTTCTCGGCTGGCCTGGGAACGCCTTGGGATTCCCCCGGAGGAGCTGCTCCAAGTGGCTGGGGAGAGGGAAGTCTGGGCCTCCCTACTTAGGCTGCTACCCCCGCGACCCGACCCCGGATAAGCGGAAGAAGATGGATGGATGGATGGAAACACACACACCTATATTATATATATATAAATAAACGTACACACAGCATACATATATAGGTGCGTGTGTTTATTTGCCAGTTATGAACGAAAATATTAGCATCATTTAATCACCGACTACATAAAATCATAAAACTAAAAGCTGTCTCTGAAATCATACCTGGTGTTCTCGTGTCATCACTGCTGTCGATCCTCTGGAGGATACGGCACCTTTTTTCAGGTGGTTTCTCGTAGCTCAGCCACAACGAAGGATGCTGGTTTTCTTCGGTTGGCTTTTTGTCCACAAAATGAAACGAGCACACATACAGCGTTTTGGGTTCAACACACACTAGTTGCAGCCACAAATTCAGCTTCGTCTGATTATTCGTACAGCCACGAACAGCGCAACAGGTACCCGAGCTCCGCAAGGACATCTTCGTGAAAATATTAGCTCGACATAACAGAAAACAGAACTTCAACGACGCGTACAGATTAGCAAGTAAACAGCGAAGGAGCCAGTGCAGAATTTCTACTTCCGGTGTGAAACGGAAGTAAGTCCCATAATCGCTTCTACAGTGACCCCCCCCCAGGAATAAGGTGGATAAGCATCACTACCAAACTTTCTGTTCTTTGGATTGAGAAAGCTCCCTGGATGGAAAGCGAAACGTCTTCTATTACAAATAAAGTCCAGTTGCTTCTGTATTGAACGCCTTTTTTGATTTGATCATGTCCTGGATGACTGAGAATCTTCACCGATAAATTAATAGACAAATTAAGAAAACAAAATTGGAAGGATGTGTATGTTGATGTAAACAACATATTTATTCATGAATATTTTAGGAGCTCTGTATGAAAATAATTATGTGCAAAAAAATCACACAGAGAGGTTGTTGACAAACCATGGATGACGAAAGGGTTGAGAAATGCTTGTTTAAAAAAAAACTACTTGTACTTGTGCTTCCTGAAATTGAGAACAAAAAAAGCGAAAGAGAGTTACAAGAAGTATGAAAATTAGGGGTGCACCGATTTCAATTTTCTGGCCGATCACGATCACTGATTTTTAGAAAGTCTGACCTGCCGATTCCGATTTTGGCCGATACCGATTTTCAGGTGTGAAAAGGTCAAAATGTACCTTAAATTTTCCAATCTTACTTTATTGTAAACAAAGTGTACCCATAAAAGATCAGTTCATTTTACTCTTTCACTTGTTACATTTTATAAATTTTTATTTGTATTTTCATTTAAAATAAAATAAAATAAAAAATAGATAATGCAGCATGTGTAACATTTTCAAGTCAGTGGGTAATAAGAAATAACACTCGCACAGGTAAGTTTGTCCTCACAGACTTATTCCAGTCATTTTTTCATTAGTGGCTGGTTTTTCTTGATGAACAAAAGCATTTCTGCTTTGTCACCAGACAGGCGACTTCTTTTCTCATCTGCTACATGTCCAGCCAAGCTAAACAGGCGCTCGCTTTCAATGCTTGTGCATGGGGCAGAGAGGTACGTTCGGGCAAGTAGAGCAAGATGAGGGAAACAATTTTCATTGATCCTCCAGTAGACCAATGGGTCCTGGCCCCTTTCGACAGGAACCTCCGATAGGTAGTTCTGTACCTGCATAGCTGAAGGGCTGGCCAGCTGTTGCTCCTTTTCAATGTTCTCCCTTAAGATTTCATCTTGAACTGCAAACAGTAGACTACACCTTTTTGCTGCAGATTCATCGATGTCAGGAGGTCCCACTTCAGAGAATGTTCCTGCAGCAGGTGTGCATCTGGTCCCCCCCTCTGCTGAGAAGTAGTGATTCTTGTACCTTGTTTTGCATAAACAAAGAAAGATGGGTCAATCATTGTGTTTTGTATACATTAAAAGTTTTTTAAATTGCATGTAAATAAAGAAATGCATTTCAAATTGAAATGCATTTCTTTATTTACATGCAATTTAAAAAACATTTAAATTAAATTTAAAATAAACATTTCTTGATTGAAATTTTCAATAAAGAAATGTTTATTTTAAATTTAATTTAAATATTTCTTGAATTATAGTAGTAGGCTAAAAGTAAATGTGACTAAAATAGAATATTCACAGTTACTTACCTTGGATCCAGACTAGTGGTCAAGCTGTACAGAAGCTCATGCAGCATCTTCTCACAACAGCCTCCAGCAATGTAGCTTTGGCTTTACCCACACCATGGTCTGTGTTTGCTTGCCACTCCAAAATCCGTTTGAGTGCAGTGATGGCTGGGATTACAGTTTAAGAGTATTTGATTACGTTCGAATTGTTCGTCAATCCACTGTGCAGTAAAACTTAACATGGACCTTAAAGGGATTGTGACATGATGTTGGAAATTTGCATATTTGTCACAACATATATATCTTATATCATTCAGCTCTGTTCGTTTTTGCAAAATAAATTATAAATATATTAAAATTTCATTACAATTTATGGTAATTTTTTCGCTGGGATACGCCCTTAGAAATCCGAGATTTTCCGCAAACGTCATGTGACGTGCCCGTGGGGAGGCGCTGCCCCAACGCGCATGTAAATATATGTAAATATCAATGGGGAGCATGTCGAGGGCAGCATTTCTAGTGTTGATCTAAGCGACTTGTCTTCAGTTTTGGAAGTTCTGTTAGTTCTGGTGATTCCAGTAAGATTCAGAAGACTTTAAAAACCGGATTCTATTCCTACTATTTTTAAAAGAAAGCCCCCCAGCTACCACATCTAAACAACGCAGGAAAGCTACCTTCGGAAAAGAGTAAGTCTTTGTGTAAACATAATCGGAGGTGTGTAGTGTTTTAGATGATAAACTATATATTTAACGTGAGCTCATGTTGTTTTACTTTATATACTGTGAGTGTATAAAGCCAATTATCACGGAGGATTCTTCATGTGCGATGCTAAAAAAAAATTAGCCGACAGAAAATCTTGAGCAAACACAGGTTGCTTGTTATGTATTTTTATATGATGTCTGCACGATCAAGTAACATCAGTACGTTTTTTTTATTCCGTGAGGGTTTATTAATGAGAGTTTTGGATGATTTACTGTCTTAAAATGATAGATCTCAGACGCGATCGGGCGTAGCTTTTAGCTTAGTACAACAACAAAGAGAAGCCACATGAAGCTATCCTCACTTAGCTACGATGGATGAAATAAACCGTGTCTAAATCACTTTTCCATTGATCGAGTGTCCAATAACTGTATTGGCTGAATAATAACCCTTCAATTGCTTTAATACATTCAAATACTAACAATAATAAGTTTATTCGATGCTAAGAATGATGAACCCACATGAACCTCCCGCACGTTTTTTCAAAGCTGCATCGTGTATTAAAAAGTTTTCCATTGATAGAGCATAAAATAAAATGATTAGAGCGATCAATGGAAAAGTGATTTAAGGCCGGCGCAGAGCTCCGCGCTGGACCGAGCCACGCGCGCGCGCTGCGCGTGGGGGGTTCACAGCAGAGCACAGCGTGAAGCAGCGTGAAGCTCCAACGTTTTCGCTCCAAATACTTCATGTCATTTGAGCAGAAGCAGGGCGGAGCGTTTAGCTACGGGACAAATTGAGGTCGCTGATTGGTCATTTGCTGACAGCCTACTGATTTGATTGACAGGTCGGGTCTGAGAACAAGTTCATTCATTCCTCCTCATCGGAGGAGGAAGTGAATGGTGACCGCTTCAAGCGATCACTTGACTTTTGGCAAAAAAACAAAAGAAAAGTCCAGATCAGCGATGAAGAAGAGGAATTTAATTCATTTGTGTGTCACACAAAACCGTCCGCCACCAGGGCAGTTTATGTGAGACACCGCGCGCGCGTGAGCGGTCGTAAAATTTGAGCTTGGCGCGTTCGCGTTCAAAGGCTTGTGCCGCGGCGCTCGCTCAAGCGTGGCACCGCGTGTCCTCGCGCTAGCGCAGAGCTATGCCTCGCCCTTTTGACACGGTTTATTTCATAAACAGTTGCTAAGTGGGGTTAGCTTCGTGATATGGGTCTTTGTTGTTGTGCTAACGCTAAGCTAACAGCAAGGCCCTGTCGCGTTTGAGATTTATAATTTTAAAACAGTAAATCATCCAAAACTCTCATTAATAAACCCTCCATGAATAAAAAAAAAATTACAGATGTTGCCTGATAGGCAGTAAGATGGTCGCTGCAGACATAGATTCTTTAGTAGGCCACCATAGGTCCCTCTTCTCTGTACTTGGCCATTATAGGTGAAGTTTCTCATCTGGGAATTTGTGAAGGCTCACTTGTTCACTGCTGATATTAGAACACACAAATGCGCCACAACGTGACGGCATTTTTCAAGTTACACAAAAATAAGAGGCGATCTTTCAGAAAAATTATCTGTATGGCAAGCAGTTAAAACACCAGACAAACTGGCAAGGTTCTGCCTTATGCCCAGTGCCCACATGTACGTCACAATGACGTTTTGCGGAAATGCGCGGAATTTTAGGGGCGTGTCCCAGAGAAAAAACTACCATAACTTGGAATGAAATTTTAATGTATTTATAATTTATTTTGCAAAAACGAACAGAGCTGAATGATATAAGATATGTTGTGACAAATATGCAAATTTCCAACATCATGTCACAATCCCTTTAAACTTACATCAGAAGTCCAGATGTCTGTTGTAAAGCTGAGTGTATTTGGATTAGCTTTTAGCAAGCTGCGGGTGTCTCTCAAAACGTGGCCGAACATCTCCGGTAATGAAACATCAGAAAAATATCTCCGCCTCGGCATATCGTGGGCTCACGTGCTGTATCAAGCTTCTAAAACCTTTGTCCTCAACGACTGAAAAGGGCTGGTCGTCTAATGCCATGAACTCCATCACTTTCCTTATGGTAGCTTTGCTCTTTTCGTTGTTCATAAAAGTTAACAGCGGCTGAGAAAACCACCGACTGGCTCTTTGTTTGCGTTAGCTTAGCATTAGCATTAGCTTGGTTGCTCACTTCAAACGTTGCACACTTGGTTGCGTGGTGATTTCTTAAATGGCGAACAAGGGTTGTTGTATTAAAGGTTTTTGTTGTGGCACCACCACCACTTACTTCGGCTTTACACAAATTGCGATCTTTTACTCATTTTAAAATAGTAGAACTTCCAAACAGACAACATGGCTGCTCCGAGTGACCTGTGTTGACTGTTTAACGCGCATGTGCAGACGTGACCTGGTGGGCGGGTCTGAGTCAGCCCCCTCTCAGCCCCCCCACCCCCTCTCTCACAGCAGAGAAAAAGGGACAGCGGCTGATTTTCAGACCTTTGCGGGGCAGATGCGATCGGTGGATAAAATCGGCTTCTCATTTAACGATCGGCCGATCGCCGATTTCCCCAAATTAAGGAAATCAGGGCCGATCGATCGGCCGATCGCCGATTTCCTTAATTTGGGGAAATCGGGGCCGATCGATCGGCCGGCCGATTTATCGGTGCATCCCTAATGAAAATAAGTTGGTATGGATTGTAAGAAAGCGTAAGAAGGAATATTACAGTGATTTATTAGACAAAAATACCGGTAATGGTACAGGTAATATGAGGGCAACATGGCAAATAAGAATAGTGTCCTGAAAACTCATGAAGTAAAATCAGGTATTCCACAGTATTTTGTAAAGAATGGTAAAAAAAAATCCATGATCAGAATTAAATTGTAAATGGATTTAATCATTATTTTGTAAATGTTGGATCAAGTCTCGCAACTGCGTAAAACACCAAAAGTAGATAAAAATGTGACTCATACAGTTAAGTGTTGTTCTTCCAGTATTTTTCTTGATGGAACTGACAGAAGAAATAATGAATATAGTAAAAAATCTTGCAGACAAAAGATCAAAAGATTGTATGGACATGGATATGACGTTTGTGAAGAATATAATGAATTATGTTATTGAGCCGTTTACATATATATGTACCTTTAATTTATCATTCTCAACAGGAATATTGCCAATCATTCTCAACAGGAATATTGCCAAACAACATGAACATAACCAAAGTAATTCCTCTTCTTAAAAATGGTGAGAAATGTGTGTTTAACAATTACAGAAGTTGCTACAGTTTTTGAAGATTTTAGAGATGTTATTTGTGATTAGATTGGATCAATTTATCGATAAACAGAATATATTAAGTAACAGTCAATATGGCTTTAAATTCTACACCAATGGCTCTCATGGAATTAATAGAACAAATAACAAATGCTCATAATCAAAAAAAGTATTGTTAGTATTTTAGGTGATTTAACAAAAGCATTCGATACTATTGATCACACTATTCTCCTTGAAAAATTGAATAAATATGGTATTAGAAGATCAGCATTACAGTGGGTATCTAGCTATTTGAAAGACAGGAAACAGTTTGTACAGATAAATGATGTAAGATCTAACTTCTGCAATATCACATGTGGAGTTCCTCAAGGCTCTGTACTTGGACCAAAGCTATTTTATATGTGAATGACTTGGTAAATGTGGCAAGACTGCTTAAATGTGTCCTTTTTGCAGATGATACCACATTTTTTTGTTTGGGTAAAGATATGGAACAGATGTTGGAGTTGATGAAGACAGAATTTGTCAAAATACAAACTTGGTTTAAACTTAATAAATTATCATTAAATCTAGATAAAACTAATTACATGATATTCAGTAATAAAAGAAAACTATTGATGTTCCATTTAATATTGAGGGTAGGGCTGGGCGATATGAGGAAAATATTATATCGCGATATTTTTTGGCTATATCACGATACACGATATATATCGCGATATCTCCAAAATCAATGAAAAAATGATTCAAAATTGATAAAAAAATGTCAACACTAAATTTGAACAAACTTAAATATTTTATTTTAACCATCAATTGCACACATAAATAAAAAGTACTTCAAGCAAAAAGGAAGAATAAATAATTTAAACTTAAAAAGGTGCTCTTGTGCTTTTAACATTTAAAAAAAATGTTAAATCAAAACATTTAAGGCCTTTAAAATACAAAAACAAAAGTGTAAACAGTGGCTGTTACAGCCCTCTTAATGAAAGTTAGTCATGGCACTGGGGTGTAACACAAACCGAGTAAGTAAACCTCAAGCAGTTGATGTATATAGATAAAATACAATTTATTTTACAATTGTGAAAAGGGTAACATAACAAAAGTATAATCCCCTAACAGTGGAGCTTTAAGCTTCAGGGTCTCCAAGGCCAAAACAACAAACAAAACACCCCCTTCTAACTATGAAAACACAAATGTCTCTGGCTAAGAATAAACTCAAAAGTACAAGGGCTAAACTCCCTGTCTGACCATAAAACAGGAGAAAAGAGTTAGAACAAAAATGGCAGAGAACCCCTACCAGCTTCCACTGTAAGACTAATAAAACACCAAACTATTGTACAGCTTTTCAAAGCACAATCCACCAACAAGATCACACCAGATCAAGGCCCAAGAGGAAGGGACTTGACACATCTGAGGTGAAGCTCTTTATGGAGCAGCTGACGAGCTGTAACACCAGACACCTGTGGCAGCCAGGTAGACAGCAAGGTGGACCTGAAACACAGGAAAGGATAAGAAAAAAGTGTCTCATGAAGAGAGCTCCCCATACTGGAGGTCAGGGACCGTTACACCCTCCCCCATAAAATTTTACTTAGAGTAAAACACACAACACATTCATTAAGTGAACTACACAATGGGATTAGCACCACACTCTAGAAAGAACATCGGCTATAATATTTTCAGTTCCTTTCTTATGCCTGATGTCCAAATTGTATTCCTGGGCAAGTAAAGCCCAGCGCATAAGTCGCTGGTTGTGGTTATACATGCGGTTTAGGAACACAAGAGGGTTATGATCAGTGTAGACTGTAACAGGATTTGCAGTGGAACCGATGTAAACTTCAAAATGTTGCAACGCAAGTAGCATGGCTAAGGTTTCCTTTTCGATTGTGGAATAGTGTAGCTGATGGCGTTTAAACTTAGCTGAGAAGTAGGAAACTGGGTGACCAACACCACCTGCTCCATCTTGTAGCAGTACAGCTCCTATTCCTGCCGCACTCGCATCCACCTCCAGTTTGAAAGCCTTGTTGAAATCTGGGGCTGCCAGTACAGGAGCGCTGCAGAGAAGAGACTTTGCACACTCAAATGCATGTTGACATTCAGAGGTCCACATGAATGGTTCCTTTGGACTACACAGATTAGTTAAGGAAGCTACTACTGTAGAAAAATTCCTACAAAAACACCTATAGTAGCCAACCAAACCCAAAAATTGCCGGAGCTCACGTCTTGTGGTGGGGACTGGGTAGTTCAGGACAGCTTCCACCTTTGCATTCACTGGACGTACCTGGCCATGACCCACTTCTTTTCCGAGGTATGTCACAACTGCCTTGGCAAACTCACATTTAGCCAGGTTCAAGGTGAGAGAAGCTTGGGTTAAATGAGCAAAAACCACTTTCAGAGTGTTAAGATGATCAACCCAGGATGATGAATAGACCACAATGTCATCCAGGTAGATGTTACAGTTCTTAATATGTCCCAACACAGAAGTCATCAGTCGCTGAAAAGTAGCCGGCGCATTACACATGCCGAATGGCATTACTGTATATTGTAGGAAATGATCTGGTGTCACAAAAGCTGAAATATCAGATGCTTTGGTAGTCAAAGGAACTTGCCAGTATCCTTTCAGTAGATCTAGCTTTGTTATATAGCTAGCTGTGCCAATGCTGTCTATGCAGTCGTCCATGCGAGGCAATGGATATGAGTCAGGGACTGTGACTGCATTTACTCTCCTAAAGTCTGTACAGAAACGTGAAGAACCATCAGGCTTTGGTGTAAGAAGACACAGAGAACTCCAGGAGCTTCGACTTGGTACAGCTAACCCATTGTCCAGTAGGTACTGAGCCTCCTCTTTCATGATCTCCCTCTTGGCTGGAGGACAGCGGTAGGCGTGTTGTTTAATAGGGGATGCATTCCCCACATCAACATCATGCTCCAGAACTGTGGTCCTAGAAGGGACATCTCCAAATAGGTTAGGGTAGGCCAGGATCAGGCTTTTCACATCATCCTTCTCATCTCTGGGAAGATATGACAGGTATGCATCTAAGGCATCAAGAATTACAGAGTTTGAAAGCCTACCACAATGATCTTCACACTTTTTCAAACCATCATGGTTGGTAGGTCCAGACATAAGAGAGACTGACGCCGGTTGTGGTATCACCTCACAACACAAGTCCTTGGGGTCATCTTCTCTAGAATGAAAAAGCTTCAACATGTTGATATGACACAGACGTGTTTGTCGCCTCCTTTCAGGGGTGTGAATAATGTAGTCTGTATCACTTACTTGGTCTTTCACTACATAGGGCCCCGTAAATTGAGCTGAAAGAGACGGACCAGCTGTGGGCACCAGCATGAGTACTTTGTCACCGGGCTGGAAAGAACGTTGTACTGTCTTTCTGTCATACAGACATTTCATTTTCCCTTGGGCAGTTGACAAAGACTTTCTGGCTATTGAACAAGCATGGTATAGCCGTTCCCGACACTGTGCTACAATTTCCAGCACATTTGAGTGTGGCTGTGTGCCAGCTGACAGGAATTGTTCTTTCAGCACTTTCAGTGGTCCCCTCACTTCATGTCCAAAAACTAATTCAGCAGGACTGAAACCAAGAGATTCCTGCTTTGCTTCTCGGGCTGCAAACAGCAAGAAAGGAAGTCCTTCATCCCAGTTTTTCCCTGTCTCAAGACAATACTTCCTCATCATGGCCTTAATGGTCTGGTGCCATCTCTCAAGTGCACCTTGTGACTGAGGGTGATAAGGACTAGAAGGAATGTGTTTAACACCAAAAGACTGGAAAGTTTGCTTGAAAAGTTTGGACTGAAAATTACTGCCTTGATCAGTCTGTATAACTTTAGGCAGACCAAAAATTGAGAAAAACTTGAGTAGAGCCTTAGTTATAGTAGGTGCTGTAATTTTCCTAAGTGGTATGGCTTCAGGAAATCGAGTAGCAGTACACATTACTGTTAAAAGAAACTGATTACCAGTTTTTGTTTTAGGCAGAGGACCCACACAGTCTACCAAAACACGCTCAAATGGCTCACCAACTGCAGGAATGGGTTTAAGTGGAACAGGTGGTACTCTCTGGTTAGGTTTTCCAACAATTTGGCAAACTTTACATGTTCTACAGAACCTGCCAACATCTTTCTTCAGCCCTGGCCAAAAGAAATGCTGCAGAATGCGGTCATATGTTTTAGTAATTCCTAAATGACCCGACCATGGGTGTTCATGTGCCAACTGCAGTATTTGCTCACGGTAACCTTTGGGAATAACTATTTGATGTACCATCCCCCAATCTTCCCCAATACCCTCCTGTTGCAAAGCAGGCCTTGAGGTCCATTTCCTCATGAGTAATCCATCTTCAACATAGAACTTATGGGCTTTGTTTCCATTTGGTACATCACCATTTATTGAATCACACACACCTCCAAAGCATTTAGTAAGGGTTTCATCACTTTTCTGAGCTTGGCTCAAACTCTCACGTGATATTGATAGTGGGAGAAAAACCTCCATTCTTGGGATGAAGTCCTCCTTGAGGGGTGCTGTTCCTGAAAGGACCTCTGCTGGTAACTTGTCCTCCATCAAAGCAGAGCTAAGAATAGAGTCCTCCAAATTCACTTCCTTCAGCTTACGAGCTTGGGACCTGGTAAGAACACTGACAGAAAACACATCAGGATGGGACTTCAACACCACATCTTCACCCACCATGCAACTGGGATTATCCACCATCTCAGGATTAGGAAGTACCTTGTCTCCAGCAAGATCATTTCCCATGATAAATTCAACCCCCTGCACAGGGAATGAGTTTCTCACCGCAACTTTGAAAAATCCAGAGGCCAACTTGGACTTTATGTGCACATGATGTAATGGTGCAGGTACATAGGCCATCCCAATTCCTTGTACTATGGTACTTGCTTTGCAGGATGTGTCCTCATTGAATGGCAGTAGATTGGAAAGAATGAAGGATTGGGAACCCCCTGTGTCCCTCAGTATTCTTACTGGTTTCTCATCCTCAAGTAGTCCTGTTAAGGAGACAAAACCATCAAAAATGAATGGCTTGAAACATTCATCAGGTTCCTTTAAGTTTAATTGCAATGAAGAGGAACTTAGAGTCTTTACTAAACCAACTCCTTTAGCTGGTTTTGGTGGTTGAGACGCCTGTTTATGTTTTAGAGCTAAACAGTCAGAGACAATGTGACCCACTTTGTGACAATAAAAACATCGTCTCTCCGATGTTGAGGTACTTTTGATCTGAGACTGCGGCTTGACTTCTTTCCATGATTTATCTTGAGAAGATTGTTCAGATTTGCTCACAAAAACACTTTTGTGAGTAAGCGCAAACTCTTCTGCCAGAACAGCTGCTTCCTGTAGGGTAGTAACCTTCTGCTCATTTAGGTACAAAACTGTACGATCTGGAAGACAATTTTTAAACTCCTCCAACAATACCAATTCACATAGTGAAGTGAAGTCAGTAGCTTTAGTTGCTTGACACCATCTGTTAAACAACATTGCCTTTTCCCTTGCAAATTCAACAAATGTTTGTCCAGTGTTTTTCCGTAAAGCTCTGAAACGTTGCCTGTAGGCCTCAGGCACCAACTCATATGCCCTGAGTATAGCAGCTTTAACTTTGTCATACACAAGACTGTCTTCAATAGTTAGTGCTGCACACACATCCTGTGCTTTACCAATCA
>JBBPBX010100966.1:0-12273 GCA_038048925.1 Garcialebias charrua
GTGAGGTGGTGAAGATGTCAGCCAGCACCTCACAGAGCTGGTCCGCACATTCCTTCAGAACTTTCCCTGGGATGTTGTCTGGACCCGTAGCTTTATGAGGGTTGATCCTTCTGAGACTACCTCTCACTTCTGCTGCGGTCACTTTGAGGTGCTCCTCGTCTGGTGATGAGGTGAGTCTGGTGCTAGTTGGTCTGTTTGGATCATCAAAACGTGCATAAAACTTATTGAGGGCATCAGGCAGGGATGGGTCCCTGGGGCATTGTTTGCTTTTGCCCTTGTAGTCTGTTAAGCATTTGATGCCCTGCCACATGCTCCTTGGATCATGTGAGGTGAACTGTCCCTCGATCCTCTGTGCATACGCGGCTTTGGCCTTCTTTATGCCATCATCCAGTTCTCTCCTGCACTTTCTCAACTCCTCAGTATCTTTAGACTTGAATGCAGTGTCCCTGGCTGCCAGCAGGGTGCGGACATCCTTATTTAGCCAGGGTTTTTGATTGGGGTAAAATTTAACACACTTTCTTATGGATACATTTTCAGCACATGTACTGATGTAACCCAGGACAGAGGAAGCATAAAGCTCCAGGTCAATTGAATTTCCATTCGTAGCTGCCTCTTTGAAGACAGACCAGTTTGTGTTTTCAAAGCAGTCTCTTAGCATGGGGGAACTATCTTGGCGCCACGATGTTATCACTCTTTGTTCTGGCATCGCACGTCTGAGTGGGGGTAGCTGTCTAGGGACCAATAGCAGGGAGCGATGGTCGGAAGCCCCGATCGGTGGGCGTGGCTTCGCCGTGTACGCCCCCTTCACATTCGTGTAGACCTGGTCTAATGTCTTATTTCCTCGTGTTTCTGTGAAAACGTGCTGATTGAAGGTTGGAAGGATGACACGTAAATCCACGTGATTGAAGTCCCCGGAAACAATGAAAAACCCCTCAGGATATTTACACTGCAGCGAGGTGAGTAACTCATGAATTTCTTCCTGGGCGTCTTTAGCATTAGCATCGGGGGGTATGTAAACATTGCTTATTATTATCGCTGAATAGTCGCGGGGGAGGTAATGTGGCCTACATCTTATTGTTAAAAGCTCCACAGCAGCTGAGCAGATCCTGCTGATAACGGCACAGTTCGTGCACCAGTCTTTGTTAACGTAAATGCAGACGCCTCCACCTCGCGTTTTCCCCGTAGTCTCGATGCACCGGTCCGTTCTGAAAAATAGTTTATTATCCAACTCGTAAACAGAGTCAGGAGTGTCTTCATTGATCCATGTTTCCGTGAGACAAAGCACCGAACATCTCCTCATCTCCTCCGACGTTGTTACTCTCAGACGAAGCAGGTCCATCTTGTTGTCGAGCGAACGCACATTGGACAGAAATAAAGCCGGCATCGGGGGTTTACCGGTTTTAGCGTCTGCTCGTAGTCTCGTCATTATTCCTGCTCGACAGCCACGCTTTTTCCCTCGAGAGCACCGCTTTCTTTTCTTTCCTCCGCGCATCTGCTTCCAGAAAGATGATCTAAGCAGATCCAATCTTCCGAGCTCTGATTTGAGTTCGTTGCTGATTTCAGCTGTGCCTTGTGGTAAATCCGCTCCAATTCTCAACAGCTCAGTTCGGCTATAATTCACCCGCAAAAAACGCGCAGAGTCAGGTACAAAAACACTATTAAAACTACTAAAAACTGGGAATGTTCTGGGAGCCCATGAAGCTGCTACTGGTCTGAGCGCGGCCATCTTGGTATATGTCCCGTGACGAAACACGGCGCCAATTTTAAAATCACTTTTAAATCAAATTTTCATTAGATTTATCATTTTGCTTGTAAAAATGAACATAGTTGAATGATACAACCAAAGGTGGGCGCCAGACCGCTCGGGAGCGCTAAAGCGCTAATCCGCTTATAGCGGACCTAAACAATTTGTCAGCGTTATAGCGGATTGACTAACTTTTATAATTCATAAGCAGATTTGCGCTATTTTTATTTAAAATGCAGTACCGCTAATAACTAATTATCTATCAGTAAAAACGAAAAAACTTATTTACGAGCTCTTAAATCAACCGGACGACTGCTAACAGACCATATCCTGTCAGCGCCGGATGTGGTCCGTGACAAAAAAGCGTCCCCCTCAGTCTCTTGGCTAGAGAGAGCGCAGTTAGCAGCCAGTGTGTTACTCTGCAGCCTTATTGCTTGTTTTCGAAGAGTCAGACGAAGAGTTTTTAACATGGAGGGTGAACTTATGGATGTTTCTCAGCGGCCTACGCGACGCGTCAGCGCCTCATTTGCCCTCTTCAAAATGGCGACGGCCACAGAAGCAAAGGACTTTACAACAAAACACGGTAAAAACAATTATTTCTTTGCTGAGAAAAAATATATTTCTTAGCTGACTTTATAGCACAAGGTTTTTCTGAGCTTAACCGTTTCACGAAATGGTCAAATCTGCTGGATTAAAAAAAGTAGTTCGCCATTTGCACGTTAGCGCGTTAGCATTAGCTTCCGCTAGCATTGCTAATAAATAAGCGCTTTTGAAATTGCGGACTTAAACAAATTAATAAGTGCTTTAGAAATAGCGGAACTAATTTTTGGATTAGCGCTGCCCAGCACTGGATACAACATATATACAGTATGTTGTGCCACTTTATGCATAGTTCCAAAATCATGTCACACACTTTAAGGTCACAATGCACCTTCAATTTTCCAGTATTTTATTGAAAAACATACCCTTGAACAAAATCCTAGAAACAATACAAACTTGTTTTAACTGGCCACGAGGCAGTGCTCTGAAATATAAATGAAGTTTAGACAACTGTTGTTAAAACAAACAAACAAAAGGGTAAATCGGTTTCTCATGTAAGTAGCGGTCGATCTCCCAAAATTAAGGAAATCGGGGCCGATTTATCGGTGCACCCCTGGTTTGAACATTAAATGTTTGTAGCGCTGGAGATGAGTGTTTTTCTGGACTGGAACTGAACCATCAACCTTAATGTTGTTTTGTTCAGTTTCACTGGGTATTAAAATAGAGCCCGATAGATTTTGTTTTCTTGTCTGAGGCGGACGATGGATCCTGGTGAGTGGAGCGAGCAGTGTCATCCACCAACAGTGGTGGAGGCGTTGTGCATGTGTAGAATAAAAAAAACTTTACGTTGAACCCCTGGTGAAGTTTGACCAAACCAAGGTCTCATTTACAGGGTCCTCACAAAACTCTGGATTAGAATTTTTAAAGAAATCATCAACAAATATTTTATAGGAATACTAATGTGAGCAAATACATTTTGTTTCCCAAATATTACCATACAATAAATATTTTATTGATTAAAAAAATATAACTGAAAAGGAGCTTTATTTTAAAATCTAAGGCACATAAAGTGTTGAAATAAAATTAAAAATATTATTTAAATTTGATATTTTTTCTTCAGGCAGATACAATAAGCTCTAAAAGATCGACTAGATTATTGTGGAAAAACTTTTAAAATAAATCATATTTAAAAACAGTTTTGTAAGATTATCGATTTGCCCCCCAAGGAACCCAAATGGTCATGAAGTTCAAGGACAATCCACGAGTTAATGTACCTGTGGAACATAATCTGCAGGTCCACAGACTTACACTGTGGAAAAAAGTAAAAAAACAAAACAATGCAAGTATCGGAAAAAGAATCGTATCAGCTGGTTCATAATCCTAATATTTGACTCCAATACCAGCTGTTTTAAAAGCTAAAGATCAAGTTATAAAATGACAAATGTGACAACAGAAACACAATTCATAAATAAATAGTAAATAGTTTGATCCAAAATAAGTTAAGAAGTCAAAGATCGTCTCAGGTGAATGCATCTGTTCAGTGTAGCTGAACAACAACTTAAATTAATTACACACAGTGGAATAAAAATTATAAACGCTTTATAGGATTATAAAAAAAATATTTTATCTGTTATCAACAAAATTATTTCAAGATTTTATCGCAAAACCTCAATATGATGAGAGACAACAAAGCTGGGTCATTTGTAAAATGCACCTGAACGCAGCATTTGAAAAGCTAAAAACAAGACATTAAAGGAGCTGTATGTAACTTTTCTAACAATATATTTTTAACATATTTCTTCACTCTGTCACTACCTTCTGACATACTGATTTTAGACAAGTAATCTCTGAAAAAAACTATTGTCCCCTTGCTTCTCTAAAAGCATTTCTAAAAAGCCACAGTGACCCACCGTTAACCAGCCAATAAAAACAGAGCTTGAATTTGAATTTCAGCAGAGCAAGGGGTAACAGAGCCATATATGGCTCTGAGGGGGAGGGACCAGAAACGTGTCTCTGTTCAAAATTTTCCTAAGTTCCAGCGTGTTCCAGAAATTACATACTGAACCTTTAAAAAAAAAAAAAAGACACTAAATAGACAGAGGGACAGACAGACGAAGACATGCACGCAGGAAATGGAAGTAAACTCACGTAGCAATGAATTAAACACCAGCGCTGACAGCCATGGAGTCCCAGTTGGTGGAGCGGAGGACACCGACTGCTGGAGCCTTCAGAGGACAGAGAGACAGAGACAGGTGAGATACAAACAGCATGTGAAGAAAGAAGAGAGGAAGACAGAAAAGGAGAGAAACAGAGAAGAACACTTTGTTACTTCACGTGAAACATGTTTCTGAACATCACGGCTCACTGTAAGAGGACTTTGTTGTTCTGGTCCATTTTTAATGAGCATCTTAGAACCAGCGTACAAACCTAATGTCCACACGTCGTCCCCAGCTGATAAAATATCTGAACAGGTAATGTTTACGAATGTGAGTAAACCTTCAAGTTTGTGATGCAAGACATTCAAGTGGGTAGAAGTTACACTGGGGGGGAAGGGGTAGAGCAGAGTACCAGATCCTGACGATCGAAGGGAGCCGTTTCAGCCAAAATTAAATAAATAAATAAAATGGCGAAATAGCTACATTTTCCCACTTTTACTTAATCTATTTTTCATTTACCTATTTTCCCATTTTTACTTAATCTATTTTTCATTAATACATTTTCCCATTTTTATTTAATCTATTTTTCATTAATCAATTTGCCCATTTTTATTTAATCTATTTTTCATTAACCTATTTTCCCATTTTTACTTAATCTATTTTTCATTAATACATTTTCCCATTTTTATTTAATCTATTTTTCATTAACCTATTTTCCCATTTTGACTTAATTTTTCATTAATACATTTTCCCATTTTTATTTAATCTATTTTTCATTAACCTATTTTCCCATTTTTACTTAATCTATTTTTCATTAATCTATTTTTCAATTTAACAAGTTTTTCTATTGTCTTTTTCCATTTACCTGATTTTGTATTTCCCATTTTCATTAATCAATTTCTCATACAATCCCTTTTTTTACCCATTTTTCTTTCACCTATTTTTCATTCAACATCTGTTTGAAAAACTTTTCATTTTCCCATTTTTTATTTCCCTTATTTATTTAGTATTTCCTTATTTTCATATTCATTCCTATGTTCCACGCAAAACTTGGGAAAAGAATAAATGCAAATGAGGAGAGGTGCATCATCGGGGTACAATGGCAGCCCATTGGTTGGTTAGATACAACTGCAGCACTGAGCTTCTCTGGACTTTCCCTCCATGGGGAAGTAAAAGTGGGAAAATGTAGCTATTTCACCATTTTATTTATTTATTTAATTTTGGCTGAAACGGCTCCCCATACAACTGTATCCACCACAAGGTGCTGAGGCAGGGGGTGGCCAATGGTGGCCTTGGCAACCATAGAATAATCTTCGGCCACCACAAGAACCACCTCAAACATTTGAGGAAACACAAACAGAAAGCACAGTTTCTTCAAATGATAATAATAATAATAATGTCCTTTTTTGTCATCTGTGTATGTTTCCCATACACAGACGAAATTCATCTCTGCATTTAACCCAACCACCACCAGGTGGTGCAGTGAGCAGCCATAGAAAGAGCCCTGGGAGCTGGAGAATTAAGCCCGAGATACACTCGAGCGTCCTCACGATAAGCCTATACGCAGCGTACGTACGCTGTGGCAAAAGCGTAGCCCCGCGTAGCCCCTCAGGGCACGTAGGCGCAAAAGTATTTTTTTACTACGCATACGCGATGCGCGGTGTCTGAACATAAACTTCCCCGGCGCCGGACTGTTTTGTATGTTACACAAATTAAAGACCGTGTAAAGTGAAATTAAATTTGTGTTTTTATTTTGTCACACGGCATAAATATGTGTTATTAATCACCCATATAAATCTGACTGATTAAAAACATTGATTTCCTTATAAAATTAAGTCTCAAAAATCATGAAAAAACATGATTTTGACTTGCTCTAGAACGCTGGGGGCGTGTCGCACGTGGGCGTGATTTCAGCGCAGTACTGCGCCATGTCCAGCCCCCTTCAGAGCTGAGCTGTGTGGGGAGGCATACGGGGGAAGCAGAGATCCACCTGCTCTGTTTTTATCTGAGTTCTGGCTTCCAGCAGCTCCTTTTTCCAAGAGTTACGCTGTTTTTAGTGCACTAACAACTCTGGTTATGTTTTTAAAGTTGAGGACACATAACTCCGCTGTTATAATCAGCGCTATTTTAGAAGATGAGCGGACTCGCGGTCCGAACCGGTCACATCGCATGCGGGGTCTGATCGCCACACACACACACACACACACACACAGGTTTGTCAATGTGGTTTAGCCGGACTTTTTCGCCAAACCCGCCCGAAGGTGTAATACGGGGTCTACCCCTTCCCGAGGTCCTAGCGACCTGGGACCAAGCTCAGAGCACTCTAAAAATTTTGAAAAAAATTTGGGTCACTTTAGCTTTCCGATAGGAGCTTCACAGCACGTTTTACCACCCAGACTCCAGTGTGGTTTACAAGGACGTCAAAAAATGTGGTTTATGAGGACAAACATGCATTATGGGGTCTTTAAAGGGACATTTAAACTCCGCCTACTTAACATAAAATTAACATAAAACACACAAATGTGACAGGAGGACAAACATGCATTATGGGGTCTTTAAAGGGACATTTAAACTCCGCCTACTTAACATAAAATTAACATAAAACACACAAATGTGACAGGACACTGCATTAGGAGAACAGTTTTTTGAACTGATTTTATTAAACAAATTAGGCACATACTTTATTTATATTCACTAACAAATCTTCAAATGTTTAAAATAAAATAAAACTTAAATGTTTCAAATAAAATAAAATAAAAACTTAAATTCTGTTGACATATTTACATTATTATAAAACATATTAACATTATATACATATTTCTAAAACAAAATTTTACTTTTTCTGCAGGGTTAATCACAACCTAATGTAAAGTACAGGGGATCCCCGACTTACGAGCGACGAAAGAGTTCCTCAGTCTGAGATGACATATTTACATTTTATAAAACATTAACATTACAAACTTGTACATATTTCTAAAACAAAATTTTACTTTTTCTGCAGGGTTAATCACAACCCAATGTAAAGTACAGGTGATCCCTGACTTATGAGCGATGAAAGACTTCTGAGATGACATATTTACATATTATAAAACATTAACATTACAAACTTGTACATATTTCTAAAACAAAATTGTACTTTTTTTACAGGGTTCACCACAACCCACTGTAAAGTACAGGTGATCCCCGACTTACGAGCGACGAAAGAGTTCCTCAGTCTGAGATGACATATTTACATATTATAAAACATTAACATTACAAACTTGTACATATTTCTAAAACAAAATTGTACTTTTTTTACACGGTTCACCACAACCCACTGTAAAGTACAGGTGATCCCCGACTTACGAGCGATGAAAGAGTTCCTCAGTCTGAGATGACATATTTACATATTATAAAACATTAACATTATAAACTTGTACATATTTCTAAAACAAAATTGTACTTTTTTTACACGGTTCACCACAACCCACTGTAAAGTACAGGTTATCCCTAACTTACGAGTGACGAAAGACATCCTCAGTCTGAGATGCTGTATTCAGCTCAGTCTTATAAAGACTTCCTTAGTCTGAGATGTTGTATTCAGCTGAGTCTTATAAATAAAGACTTCCTGATGACAGCCAAAACCAGCTGCTCACATGATCAAGGAGGACCATCAGCCTAAACATTGCCCATTTTCTACATCCATCCATTATCTTTACCCGTTTCTTCCATTTTGGGTCACGGGGGTCGCCGGTGCCCATATCCAGCAATCATAGGGCAAGGGGCGGGGTGCACCTTTCACGGTTCGCAAGTTTATCACAGGGCATCACATTTGTTACATGAAAACATAAAACACTAGAAAGCTTGTTGAACAAGACACATACTAAAATTAAAATACCCTGATGAATGCTCAATAATTCTAGTAGAATAATCAAAAAAGCTAAGTCTGGTCCTCAGGACATTCAAAAAAACAACACAAAGAAAAGCAAAAAAAAAAAAACTGGAAATGTTTAGTCTTTTGTCCAAGTCTGGAGATAATGTATTCAACTCAGTATTATAAATAAAGATTTCCTCAGTGTGAGGTGCTGCATTCAGCTTAGTCTCATAAATAGCACCCTCTCACAGTGGATCAACCAGTTTGCAGGTCCTCCTTGATCATGAGAGCAGCTGGTTTTGGCTGTCATCAGCAAATTGGTTGATCCACTGTGAGAGGGTGCTATTTATAAGACTGAGCTGAATGCAACATCTCAGATTGAGGAAACCTTTCGGACAAATGACTTCCACAGTCTTGGATGCTGTACTCAGCTCAGTCTTATAAATAAATACTTCCTCAGTCTGAGGTACTGCATTCAGCTCAGTCTTATAAATAGCACCCTCTCACAGTGGATCAACGAGTTTGCTGAACAGCCAAAACCAGCTGCTCTCATGATCAAGGAGGACCTGCAAACTGGTTGATCCACTGTGAGAGGGTGCTATTTATAAGACTGAGCTGAATGCAGCACCTCAGACTGAAGACGTGTTTCGGACGAATGACTTCCTCAGTCTTACATGCTATGTTCAGCTCAGTCTTATAAAAGAAGACTTCCTCGACAAAGTTTTTTTTACAGTTTTTACATCAAAGTACAATTCAAACAAAAACACTTTCATCGATTCATTGCAAACCTGTTGCTTCCTCTCACATTCCTCCTTGGTGATCAGTTCACCTCGATATTCCAAAAGAAAGTCATATTTTGCAAAGGATTTATTTGCTAAGATTCCTCAACCTAGTTATATAAATAGGAAAAATTGTATTTTTTGTTAACACTAATAAAGCTCCACATACCTTTTAAGTTCACTGATAAATTTGATGACAAGGCCCTAAATAAAGACTTCCTCAGTCTGAGGTGCTGCATTCAGCTCAGTCTCATAAATAGCAAACTCCACTTGAGATTTCATGATAGAATGCAGACTGCTTTGCCTTATGTTTTAAATGTGTTTTCTCCAATATTCCTTGTGTCAGGAGAAAAGCAACATTTTGAAGTGCTGGGAAAAACAGGGAAACTTGTGTCTGACATATTAGGATCAGATATTGCTGCTTTTTCCAGAATCTGTCCAACTTTGGACTGGCTACATTGAAGGGGGACACAGAGACATCTGGACAAGTCTCAGTCTATCACAGGGACACATTTACAAGTCTCCAGTCCATCACAGGGACACATTTACAAGTCACCAGTCCATCACAGGGACACGTGGACAAGTCTCCAGTCCATCATAGGGACACCTGGACAGGTCTCCAGTCCATCACAGGAACACATTTTTAAGTAATATAATAATAATAATAATAATAATAATAATAATAATAATAATAATAATAATAATAATAATAATAACTGACAAGTTATAATAATAACAAGTCTCCAGTCCATCACAGGGACACCTGGACAGGTCTCTTCTCTTAGAATTGAGAAAGCCTTTTGGATGAAGGGCGAAACGTCTTCTGCTACAAATAAAAGTCCAGTTGTTTTTTTATTGAACACATTTTTTTGATTGTAACAAAGACCTCGGTACATACCAGGCAACTAGGTTATTAGTCATTTCATTATAAAGCCAGGTTGCATAGGTACCAGGTACATACCAATTGAGTACAAGATAACATGTCATTTTATAGAATAGTCTGGTACAAAATATACATACTGGTTAAATAACCAGTATGCTACCAGTATCTGGGGTATGTACCTTTCTGTATTATGTATTAATATTGTATAAATCTGTGTTACACTTTTAAATACTTTATTTAAAAAAAAAGTTCCTCCATATTTTTTTCAACCTGTAGCTTGGATATCTTTGCCAGTTGTGTTGGGGGAGCTGGTAATCTGTAAAATTCCCTGTGAACACGGATGTCATGGCCCAAGAAGTCTGCAACCTGGTCAAGTTCATTGTTTTTTAAGTTCAAGACTTGTGAGAGCGTGGCTACATGTTTCCGTAGTTGTGTTGACCTGAGGAACTCTGGGTGCTATGCTCCACACTGGCTTGCATGAACACGCAGACTGTCCTGTCCTCTGTAGTGACTCATTGATTTAGGTCTTGCAAATAGAAATAAGTTTGTTTGTAAAACAACACATGTCTCTCTCTTACTTGCCAATAAAGTCAGTGCATCCACCACATTTGGTGCGAGTAAAACTGCAACCTTTCGGCCTCTTTTCACAATGATTTCAACCCGAGTGAAATGGCTGCAGAGCTTCTGTTCAACCGTTGACAAACCCATGGCAACATCATCATGGAGCTTGGTGGTGTCACGCTCCATAAAACTTCGTAGGTGCATCTTTGAAACCTCTCCTGCTCGTCTACGATTGAACACAATGACCTATGCAAGTGTAACTTTTGCAAGTTCTGCATAAGTCTGGGGGCTGGCTTCATCTTTCAAGGTGTTAAAGGCATTTTCTCCTGATTTATTCAGATGCTGATGCAGAAGCTTAACATCTTCAGTGAATGGTAATGTTAATGGCCTATTGTATTTGGCATGATTTTAAGTGCTAAGGGCACTATGAGACACCATCTCTGACCATTTTGATGAGCACAGTTTTTTGAATGCGTCTGACGACTTCATCAGTTGTTCATCTTCTGCCATGAGTGCTCGGCAATGAACAAGGTTACAGATTTTGTTCAGTGTATGTCCCAGTTTTATGGCAAGGCTTGTTTTTTTGTATGAACGTGTTTCTTCATCAAAGCCTGACACAGTCTTTACTGCTTGCACAACTCTCTGGAAGTTAGCAGGTTTCACAGCATCCTCTAGGTTATGTATTGCATATTTTGTGCGCAGACATATCAACAAACGGCCAACTTCATGAAGCTTTTGTCGCATGTAGTCGTATTTTGAGGGGTCTTGTCCATGTCTGTTGTGGAGTGACTGAGCAAACTGAATAATACACAGGTCATTTCTCACAGCTGAGGTAACATCGTCGGGTTTCATACTTTTAATGATCTTACAAACACCACTTCAGATTTCATGATAGAATGCAGACTCTTTAGCCAAAGCCAAACTCAGCACTTTGGCTCTTCCAGGTGGATTATCCATATCCATATTTTCTGGCTTACAAGGGCATCTACGGACATGTCTCCATAGTTGCTTTTGAACGTACATTCCTTCACAGTAGATACAGTGAATAAATGTTCCATCTACGGCCTTAGCTTTTGTCTTTCTCTTCACTTTCAAGGGCCCTTGTCCACCTTGTAAAACTGCATTGTTATGCTTGTGAATTCCCCTGTTCCTCAATTTTTCTAATAAAACTTTGCGCTCTTTAGAATCCTTGTGAAGGGAAAACAGTTGGATAATTTCAGGATGCGTCTGGTGTGTTTGCAAATGGCGTGAAATTTTAGTTTGTGGCTTACCACAAACATAACAGAAGTTTTGTAGACATGTAATCTGCTTTGAGGATTCCTGTTTGAGAAGCTCATCTTTTCTGTCTGGTTTATCCTTTGAGTATGTGGTAGAAGTGGCTTGGCCTGATGTTTTAAATGCGCTTTCTCCAATATTACTTGTGTCAGGAGGAAAGCACCATTTTGACGTGCTGGGAAAAACAGGGAAACTTGTGTCTGACATATTAGGATCAGGTATTGCTCCTTTTTCCAGAATCTGTCCAACTTTGGACTGGCTACACTGAAGGGGGACACAGGGACATCTGGACAAGTCTCCAGTCCATCACAGGTACACAGGGACAAGTCTCCAGTCCATCACAAGGACACGTGGACAAGTCTCCAGTCTATCACAGGGATACCTGGACAGGTCTCCAGTCCATCACAGGTACACAGGGACAAGTCTCCAGTCCATCACAAGGACACATGGACAAGTCTCCAGTCCATCACAGGGACATGTGG
>JBBPBX010100967.1:0-12273 GCA_038048925.1 Garcialebias charrua
TGTGGCATGGAGGCTGCACAGTTGCAGAGAGGAAAGCTCTACAGAGAGTGGTGAAGGCTGCACAGAAGTCTGTGGGAGTCAGTCTCCCCACCATCACAGACATTTACACCTCCAGATGCAGAAAAAGAGCCACCTGCATCATGAAAGACCTCACTCACCCAGCACACTCACTCTTTGCACCACTCCCCTCGGGACGGAGGTTGAGGAGCATCAAATGTAGAACCACTAGACTGAGGAACAGCTTCTACCCTGAGGCTGTCAGACTCATGAATAAATAAATAATAAGAATAAACACTGCAAAATGTCACATCATGTTGATGCTGATCTGTTTCTTGTTGCTGCGTTCATCTGTGACCATCTGCTCATACAGACTCATGTTCGTGCTGCTGTTTATAATGATGTTTTTCTACTACATTAGGGCTTAGTGTATTACTAGTTGATGTTTTTCTACTACATTAGGGCTTAGTGTATTACTAGTTGATGTTTTTCTTAGTTAATCCTAGATGTTATTACTGTTTTTCTCTTGCATTTGTTGTTGGATGTAACTGGGACCCTGTGTACATAATCTCGTTTTCATCTCATGTACCACATGCGGTGCAAATGACAATAAAGACTCTCTGACTCTGACTCTGACTCTGAGTTCCGTTCCTACGCCTGTTTGTAATATGAAAATTGCCGTAGGTCGGAAAACACACGAGCTGCCACTTATACAAGTACATGTACGGTACAAAACAGTTTGCCTATCCTAACACAGTACCCTACATAATTATCCAAAAACACATACTGTACATTTGGAGACAAAATAAAAAGTTAAGTTCTTACTTTGAGCTGGTCAAGCCTGTCTTCGTCTTTTAGCATGTTAGCTCGTTGCACGTCCGACCTCTGCAGCTTCGTGCTGCTTCACGCGGTCCAAACTGTTTACAGGAAGGACTGTTAGCACGTTAACTCTATGGAAAAAAGTGAATAACTTACTGGGAGCCGTTTCTCTATGGTGTCAATCCAAAAGGCTGCGCGCGTTAGCATGTTAGCCCCTCCAATAGCTGCGCGCGTTAGCATGTTAGACCCTCCAAACGGCTGCTGCAGCTGTTTCTCCACGTTTTAGCATGTTAACTCGGTGTCCATCCAACATCTGAGGCTGCCAGGTGGACATCGAGGCGAGATCCGCCACCCGTCGGCTGTGTCCCCGGTGGGGCGTTAGCATCCACCCGTCCATCCTACAGCTAGGTTGTTAGCATGTTAGCTCGTTGCTCCTCCGGTCCGGCTCGCTGTCTGCTGCTTCACGCGGTCCACATCATCGTTTTCCGTCGTCCATCCATCCCTCCGCAAACCCGCCGTACAGCTCCAGCTCATGTATCCGAGCGTAGCAACCTCTGATCGGACACGGTCCGTCCGAAGCCGGCTGTCGAGGCCTTAGCTACGAGGCTGGAGCTAACTGGCTAAACTGGCGGGCACTGACGAAAACTGACTGCCGAAATCTGGCGGAAACTGCTGGAAACTTCGTAAATCGGCTTAAAAAAATTAAATACTTTATTTATAAAGCCTTTAAAACAACCACAGCTGCAACAAAGTGCTGTACACATGAAATCAAGAACATTTAAACACAAACATTTTTTTCCTCCATATTTTTATTAATACGATGCGTTCGTAAAGTCGGATTGCCGTAAGTCGAGACCGCTGTAAGTCGAGGACTACCTGTAATTTTGAAAATAAACAGGAAAAGATCTGCACCAAAGAGTTAAAGCAGAGAAACGTCTGATTTTAGCTGATAGCAGGAAAACAACAGCTGAAAGAGCTCAGGAGAGCAGAAACGTACCAGAATGAGCTGAACTGAGCACAGACACGTTGACTGGACTATAAAAACACTCAAACTGGTCAAGAAGTAGCTGAAACAGTTTTTAAAAAGCTGAAATCAGCTGAAAGAGACTGAAAGGAGAAGAAAACCGAGGAAGAGAAGAGAACCAGAAGTGAATGAAGGACAAGAGTGTCCAGACTGACACCAGAGGGCGCTGTCACACCAGAAGACCTGGACTCAGTCTCCAGGTCTTCTGCTCGGACAGCGCCCTCTGGTGTCAGTCTGTGGGATCTGCAGGATGTTCAGTGAAGGAGCTCAGAATCCTCTCAGCTAGTCTGTGACATCACTGTGACGTCATCCTCAGATGTTTCTCAATGACATCAGTTCTCTGCATTTAACCATCACACCTGAGGTGCACCAGGTGGATCAGTGGGCAGCTGTGTGGGCACCTGGGGAGCAGGTGAGGGGTCTGCAACCTTCACGATCAAAAGAGACATTTCTGCTGTTTCGTTCACTAAATTAAACGTGTCAAGAACCTGCTACAACTGTCATTATCAACTGGTGGCCCAGGGGCCATTTTAAGTTTACTATAGAAGGGCTTTCTGGCCAGTAGGTGTGAAATTATAAAACTAAAAACATCTAATGATTGTTAACATTTATTGATATTTTTACATTTTGAGACAAAAGAAAATATTGGATTCCATCCATCTTCCATTCTTCTGTCCAACGTCTTGTATTGTCTTGTATTTTGCCAATAAAAATAAAAAAATATATAAATACTAAAGCAGTGAACTGTGCAGACAAATGTGCTTTTTATAAAATTGTGGAGTACCTTATTTTTTGGACTATAAGGTGCATTTAAAATCCTTTAATTTTCTCAAAATTTGACAGTGAGCCTTAATCAGTGAGTCGAGTCTTCTGTATTAATTCTGGTTGTGCTCACTGACCTCAAACCGATTGTATGTGGTTATTATGAATGAGCTGGATAAAGTTTGACTTATCTGTTTTGTTTTGATAATGCGCCTTATAATCCAAAAAATATGGTAATTGCGTATCCTACTTTGAACAATAAAGCATAAAGTTAAAGTGAGTATAATTTACTGTGTGTATTATCACATAATTGCAAAGGAGTTGACAGGAAAACTGTTAAACTAGTCATTTTTTGTGGGTACATCCTATAAAATTCAGTTTTATGTTTTGGTCAAAGCTTGAAAGAGTCACAGGTTGCAGACACCTGCTCTACATCGTCTTGGACCCGTTTTGGGTTTTGGTTAACGTTCGTCCTCCATCTTGGACTTGGAAAAGTATTAAAATGTCCAGACATGTTGATTATTCATGACATCATCATCTCCACATTTAGTCAAACTTCAACCTGAGCTTCTGAGGAATTAATTCTAATATTTATCCAGTCATTATTTTCTGACAGGCAGGACATCATACTGTCAAAAAATAAAAAGTTCACAAGAATAAAAAAGGAGATTAGTGACAAAAGTGTGACAAAGTGCCAGATTGACACTTTATGTTTTAGTAAAATCATTTAAATTGACCAATTCAAGCTTTCAAAATATAAAGAGCAAAGTAAAATGTTCACAGAGACCCTGAGCTTCCAACAAACATCTATAACTAGAGAAATTGCATTTCCTGCGAAAATAATAATAATAATAATAATAATAATAAACTTTATTTGTATAGCACCTTCCACAATGCCTTGCATTGACCAAGGTGCTTAACAGGATAAAAAGAAGAATAAACGGGAACAATAAATCAATGAAAATAGAATAAGAAACCACAGCGATAAAAGAAGGCAATGGAAATAAAAAATGCTACATACTAAAATAACACAAGTAATAAAAGTTACATACAGAAAGCTTTTTTGAACAAGTGGAAATAAAAATGCAATTGAAATAAAGATGCTACATACTAAAATACAAAATAATAAAAGTTACACACTGAAAGCTTTTTTGAACAAGTGGGTCTTCAATTTGGCTTGAAAAATGCATGTGTGAATGCCATTTGTTCAATAATGACCTTAAAACAGCTGAATAGTAGCTAAAGAAATGTAGAAAGAAGCTTAACTTTCCAAAAGGAAGTGGAAGGAGATGAATTGTGCCAACTAAGGCTGAAAGATGCATAAATTAGTGCAATAAAGTAGACATTATCTGAGAAAAGCAGCAATTTGCTAAAAAACAAAACAACAACAACAGCTAAATAGTAGCTAAAGAATCTGAAAGAAGCTTAAATTGGCAGAAGGAATGAGAAAGAGCATAATTGTGAATAATCTGAAATATATGAAACGTTTTAAATAGAAATAAGCACAAAATATGGAAATTATCTGAAAAAAGATGCTATTAGCAAAAAACGGCTGAATAATATCTGAAATAACAGAAATAAGCTTAAATTAGTTAAAGGAATCAGAAAGAGCAGAACTGTGAATAATCTGAAATATCTGAAACCATCTGAAATCTGAAACATGTAGAAAAAGTAGAAATAAACACAAAACGTGGAAATTATCTGGGAAAAAGTTGAAATTGTCCAAAAAACAGCTGAATATTATCTACAGTAACAGAAAGAAGCTTAAATGTCTTAGAAATTAGTAGAGAGTACAGTTTTGCAGAATTAGGCTGAAAAAAGTTGAAATGAGTGCAAGTAATGGGGAATTGGTTTAAACAAGCCTAAATTAGCATAAAACAGCTTAATAGTAGCTAAAATAGCAGAAGAAGCTGAAACTAGCAGAAATAAGCCCAAAGCAGCATAATCTGAAATATCTGAAACAATCTGAAATAGCAAAAAATCTGAAATAAGCAAAATAAAGTTGAAATTATCTGAAAGCAGTTTTTATTTTGAAATTGTCTTTGTGTTTTAAAATTGAAACGAATAAATAAAATAAATAAATAATCTTAAATTAGCAGAAGGAAGTGGGTAGAGCATGGTTTTGCTGAATTAGGCTGAAAAAAGTTGGATTGATGGGAAAAAAAAGTGGAAATAGCTGAAAAAGCTGAAATTAACATAAAGCAGCTAAATAGTAGCTGAAATAGCAGAAATATCTGAATCTTCCAAAAATTAGCTGAAAGGAGCATAATGATCTGAAATTAGCTGAAATAAGTCAGTAGAAGTACAAAAATTATGAAGTAAGCTAAATAAATCTGAAAAGCAGTTGAAGAAACAGTTGAAATTAGCTGAAAGTAGCTGAAATATTTTTTAAAAATGTAAAAGGAAGTTGAACTGGTCCAAAATGTGAAAGGAGTAGTAAAATATTGTAAAGAGATCTAAAGATATGAAGGATGTAAAATGAGCTCCATTCATTTTCAATGGGATAAAAATCAATCAATCAATCAATCACCTTTATTTAACCAGGTAGAGCCCGTTGAGATCGAGATCTCTTTTACAAGGGTGACCTGGTCAAGTGGTCAGCAGCACATGTCACATTGGCAATAAGCATTTGCACTTATCAAAAAGAAAATAAAGAAAACTACAATCACAGTAAACAGATGTTGACAGTTCAAAAATGGCAGAAATGGCTAAATATTTCAAAAAGCTAAAGTTGCACCAATACCAAAAGTCATAGCCGGATTGTCCTAGAGGAGTTGAACATTTTGACATATGAATTGTTGAAATAGCACAAACACTGTTCAACATTTTGTCTGTCATTCAGAACTCACATGTAGGCAGAGGTCAGCTGGCTGTGCAGGTCTGCGCATGCTCAGTGCAGCCGCTGCAGCGGCCGCGCATGCGCAGTTCTCTCCGGCGCTCCTCGGTTATAAAGCCGCTCGTCGCTCCGTCTCTTTCCACCTTCAGCCATTTTAAGCATGTTGGGAGCTGTGGGACGCTGCTGCACCGGGGCCCTGCAGGCTCTCAGGCCTGGGGTCCAGCCTCTCAAGGCCCTGACCGGATCCCCGGCTGTACTTTCACGTGAGTCCGTCACGATTGCGGTGTTGTTTATCAAAAGGCTGGAGGAGAAGACGCGCGTTTGGAGGTGATGCTAATGTTAGCCGTTAGCTTCACGCCGGTAGAGGCCTCGGTCACAAAGTGTCAATAACAAATAAAATTCACATTTTAGGATGGTGAGCTGGACACAGGCGGGTCTGTGTGCACCTGCTTGTTCCAGATGTGTGTTTTGAGTGAACAGATTGTGTAGTTCAGTGAGTTTTAATGGAATGACCTTTATGATGACATGAGGCGCTGCCCGGTGCTAACTGTTAGCATTGGGCTAATGCTAACACTTGGCATTAGCCTTTATTCATTTCATATCCTAAAAACTAATTATACTACAACAACAACAGTAAAAAGGAAAAAAAAGTGTGCAGACTCGACCTCTGCAGCTCCTAACAGCTAATGATTAGCTTTTAGCTGTTGGGAGCTGCAGAGGGTGAGTCTGCACACTTAAAAAAATAAAAAATTAAATTTCATTTTACATATTTCAAAAAAGAACCTAAAAGATGATGAAAAAAAAATTCATTAATTTGTGAAAGAATTAAAATACTGTACATAAAATGAAAGGTGGCAGAAAGAAGAAAATTGTCTTATTTTCTCTGCCCCTTTTTACAAAACCCATCAATTTAAACAACAATGTTCCAGAAACAACAGATCAATTTAGTAACATTTCACACTCAATAATTAACAAATACATTAGAATGCTTTACTTAAAGCTTTAGTATTTTGTTAGCAGTTTAGACTTGATAATATTTTTTGAATTCCACACTTCCTGTCCATTTATTCAACACTACCAGTTTTAACAGATTACACCTGGGAGCTTCCGTTTAGTCTTGTTAAACCAACATTTGACCTTTGACCCTCACACCTCCTGTGTATCCCTCCGCAGGCCGGGACTATGTGGCCCCCGCCGCCGCGGCCACCGTCGCCACGGGCCGCATCGTGGCGGTGATCGGGGCCGTGGTGGACGTCCAGTTCGACGAGGGCCTGCCCCCCATCCTGAACGCCCTGGAGGTGGCCGGCCGGGACTCCCGTCTGGTCCTGGAGGTGGCCCAGCACCTGGGTGAGTTATTAAATGTGCTCTTTAAAAAACACAATACAAAACAATCCCATAACTGATAACGTACAGTACAAACTATAAAAAAATGAAAGGTAGCAGGAAGAAGAATCTAATTCCCTGGATTGAGGTAGAACGTCCCTTCAAACTAGTTCTGAATTGTGGTTTTACAAACATCTCTGTCCCCTTAAGATTATAACAACTTTGTCTTTTAACAAAGTGCATTTGGATATTTAAAGGTAATGCATTATTTTGAGCCCTATACATAACTGATAAAATATTATAGTCTACCAAATCATGGAACTTCAATAACTTCAGTTGATAAAATAATGTACTTGATGGATGACGGTAATGTTTTCTAGTGATAATTCTTACAGCTCTTTTCTGTAATACAAAAATAGGCTTTGTGATTGTTTTACACGCATTCCCCCAAACATCAATACAATAGATTAAGTGTGGAACAATGATTGTGTTATACAACAAATACAGAGCTTTATCATTCAATAGGTCTCTGACTTTGTACAGTACTGCTATCGATTTAGCTATTTTTATTCTTACAGAATTTATGTGTTGTTTCCATGTCAGTTTGTCATCAATGATAACACCCAAAAACTTCACCTCACTCACTCTACAAATCTCAACATCCTCAATTTTGAGTGGAACATCAACAGTTTTCTTTTTATTACTGAATATCATGTAATTAGTTTTATCTAGATTTAATGATAATTTAAGTTTAAACCAAGTTTGTATTTTGACAAATTCTGTCTTCATCAACTCCAACATCTGTTCTATATCTTCACCCAAACAAAAAAATGTGGCATCATCGCAAAAAGTATACATTTAAGGAGTCCTGACACATTTACCAAGTCATTCACATGTAAAATAAAAAGCTTTGTTCCAAGTACAGAGCCTTGAGGAACTCCACATGTGATATTTCATCATTTATCTGCACAAATTGTTTCCTATCTTTCAAATAGCTAGATACCCACTGTAATGCTGGTCCTCTAATACCATATTTGTTCAGTTTTTCTAGGAGAATGGTGTGATCAATAGTATCGAATGCTTTTTTTAAATCAACAAAAATACTGATACAATATTGTTTTTGATCGACAGCAGTAGTTATTTGTTCCATTAATTCCATGAGAGCCATTGATGTAGAGTTTTTTGATCTAAACCCATACTGACTGTTGCTTAGAATATTTTGTTTATCTATAAATTGGTCTAGTCTGTTCACAAATAGTTTTTCAAGAATTTTTGAAAACTGTGGTAACAAGGATATAGGTCTATAATTGTTGAACACACATTTATCACCATTTTTAAAAAGAGGAACGACCTTAGCTACTTTCATATTATCTGGAAATATTCCTGTTGAAAATGATAAATTACATATGTATGTAAACGGCTCAATAACATGGCTCATTATGTCCTTTACAAACATCATATCCATGTCCACCCAGTCTTTTGATCTCTTGTCTGTAAGATTTTTTACTACATTCATTATTTCCTCTTTGTCCAGTCTGCACCAGCCGGCTCCTGGTAACACCAACCACTTCCTGTTTGCAGGTGAGAACACGGTCAGAACCATCGCTATGGACGGTACTGAGGGGCTGGTCCGTGGACAGAAGGTTCTGGACTCGGGCGCCCCCATCAGAATCCCGGTGGGTCCTGAGACCCTGGGCCGGATCATGAACGTGATCGGCGAGCCCATCGACGAGCGGGGCCCCATCACCACCAAACAGTGAGCAGCCTCAGCTTCACCCTGGACCAGAACCTTCCCGGTCCTGAACCTGTCCCACTTTGTCCTCAGGACTTCACCGATCCACGCAGAGGCCCCCGAGTTCACGGACATGAGCGTGGAGCAGGAGATCCTGGTGACGGGCATCAAGGTGGTGGACCTGCTGGCTCCCTACGCCAAGGGAGGAAAGATCGGTACGTGGTGCGGCGGCGCCGGGTCCAGACCCGGCTGCAGGAGCCGCTGGTCGTCTGATGGGTCAGGTTAGTGGTCTCCAGGACCTGGGGGGGGTAACGACGCTGACGTGTGTTCCTCAGGGCTGTTCGGTGGCGCCGGCGTGGGGAAGACCGTCCTGATCATGGAGCTGATCAACAACGTGGCCAAGGCCCACGGAGGCTACTCGGTGTTCGCCGGCGTGGGGGAGCGGACCCGCGAGGGGAACGACCTGTACCACGAGATGATCGAGTCGGGGGTCATCAACCTGAAGGACACCACCTCCAAGGTGAGGGTCCTCCTGGAGCACCTCCAGCCCTGATGAATGCCGCTCTAACCCCGCCTCTCGTCTCCACCAGGTGGCGTTGGTGTACGGACAGATGAACGAGCCCCCCGGCGCCCGCGCCCGGGTGGCTCTGACCGGACTGACCGTGGCCGAGTACTTCAGAGACCAGGAGGGTCAGGACGTGCTGCTCTTCATCGACAACATCTTCCGCTTCACGCAGGCGGGCTCTGAGGTCTGAGCGTTCTGCTTCCTGTTTGTGTTTGACGTTGCGTCTGGTGCTGATGTGGCTCCTCCCCCTCAGGTGTCCGCCCTGCTGGGCCGTATCCCCTCGGCCGTGGGCTACCAGCCCACCCTGGCCACCGACATGGGCACCATGCAGGAGAGGATCACCACCACCAAGAAGGGCTCCATCACCTCCGTGCAGGTAGGGGGCGCCGTAGAAGCTTTGACTTCCCGCTTGTGACTTCCCGCTTGTGACTTCCCGCTTGTGACTTCCCGCTTGTGACTTCCCGCTTGTGACTTCCCGCTTGTGACTTCCCGCTTGTGACTTCCCGCTTGTGACTTCCCGCTTGTGACTTGCCGCTTGTGACTTGCCGCTTGTGGCTTCCCGCTTTTGAATTCCCGCTTGTGACTTCCCGCTTGTGACTTCCCGCTTGTGACTTCCCGCTTGTGACTTCCCGCTTGTGACTTCCCGCTTGTGACTTCCCGCTTGTGACTTCCCGCTTGTGACTTGCCGCTTGTGACTTGCCGCTTGTGGCTTCCCGCTTTTGAATTCCCGCTTGTGACTTCTTGCTTGTGACTTCCTGCTTGTGACTTCCTGCTTGTGATTGTGACTTCCCGCTTGTGATTGTGACTTCCCGCTTGTGATTGTGACTTCCCGCTTGTGATTGTGACTTCCCGCTTGTGATTGTGACTTCCCGCTTGTGATTGTGACTTCCCGCTTGTGACTTCCCGCTTGTGACTTCCCGCCTGTGACTTCCCGCCTGTGACTTCCCGCTTGTGACTTCCCGCTTGTGACTTCCTGCTTGTGACTTCCTGCTTGTGACTTCCTGCTTGTGACTTCCTGCTTGTGACTTTCTGCCTGTGACTTCCTGCTTGTGATTGTGACTTCCTGCCTGTGACTTCCTGCCTGTGACTTCCTGCTTGTGACTTCCTGCTTGTGACTTCCTGCTTGTGACTTCCTGCTTGTGACTTTCTGCTTGTGACTTCCCGCTTGTGACTTTCTGCCTGTGACTTCCCGCTTGTGATTGTGACTTCCCGCTTGTGACTTCCCGCTTGTGACTTCCCGCCTGTGACTTCCCGCCTGTGACTTCCCGCCTGTGACTTCCCGCCTGTGACTTCCTGCTTGTGACTTCCTGCTTGTGACTTCCTGCTTGTGACTTCCTGCTTGTGACTTCCTGCCTGTGACTTCCTGCCTGTGACTTCCCGCTTGTGACTTCCTGCTTGTGATTGTGACTTCCTGCTTGACTTCCTGTTTTCCTCTGACAGGCCATCTACGTGCCTGCTGATGATCTGACTGACCCCGCCCCGGCCACCACCTTCGCCCACTTGGACGCCACCACCGTGCTGTCCCGCGCCATCGCTGAGCTAGGGATCTACCCGGCGGTCGACCCGCTGGACTCCACCTCCCGCATCATGGACCCCAACATCGTGGGGGCGGAGCATTACGACGTTGCTCGCGGCGTGCAGAAGATCCTGCAGGTTGGAGACCCGACGGCCGCCATTATTTTAAAAAAGTGCCCGTTGAACCGACCCGCCTGACCCGTGTGTTTCCTGTCCAGGACTACAAGTCCCTTCAGGACATCATCGCCATCCTGGGAATGGACGAGTTGTCCGAGGAGGACAAGCTGACGGTGGCGCGCGCCCGCAAGATCCAGCGCTTCCTGTCGCAGCCCTTCCAGGTGGCCGAGGTCTTCACGGGTCACCTGGGCAAACTGGTGCCCCTCAAAGAGACCATCAAAGGCTTCCAGGACATCCTCCGTGGTAAGTGGGCGGGGCCTCAGCTGTGAGTGGGCGGGGCCTCTGTGGATCACAGCTAACGCTTGGTTCTTGTCTCGTCCAGGCGAGTACGACTCTCTGCCCGAGCAGGCCTTCTACATGGTGGGCCCCATCGAGGAGGTGGTCCAGAAAGCCGAGAGGCTGGCGGAGGAGCACTCGTAGACGAGCGGGGGAGGGGCTCCTGCAGGAGGTCCTGCGGTTTGTAAACATGTCAAGTTCCAAATGTCTGTTGTCCTGAAGAACGTTCTATTTAATGTTTCCTGCAAAGATGGAATAAATCACTGTCTTTACACAAACATCGGCTGTGAGCTTCATGTTTGGGCTGCAGTTTGTCCTGCTGGCCACCAGGGGGCAGGGTGGTGCAGCGGTGAGCAGCACGGCCGACCATCTCCAGACTGGTTATCGTTTGCTGCAACAAGCCGGGAGGCCCGGTTCTGGTCCAGTTCAGTGTATTTCTAAAGCTCAAGTCACAACAGAAACATTAAATAATGTCAATTTTATTTATATAGCACATAAAAACAACCGAAGCCGACCAAAGTGCTGTACAGTTAAAAAATAGAGTAAAATGCATGTAGTGCCACTGAAACATAATAAAGTTATCAGTAAATAAACAACAACAATAAAATCTGCTCAAGTTTTGTTCTCAGACTGCGTGGATCAAACACCAAGTAAAACAGATGAGTCTTGATCAAAGATTTAAAAGTGTCAACAGTCTGAGCGCTCTTTAAATTCTCAGGTAAACTGTTCCACAGCTTTGGACCAGCAACCACAAAAGCCCGATCACCTCTGGACTTCATTCTGGATCTGGGGACATCTAAGAGAAACTGGTTGGTAGACCGGAGTGCTCTTACAGGAGTGTAGATATTAATAAGATCACATAAATATGATGGGGCCAGACCTTTTAAGATTTTAAAAACAAGCAATAAAATCTTAAAATCAATTCGATAGCAGACAGGGAGCCAGTGAAGGGATGCCAGGACAGGGGTTATGTGTTCATATTTTTTAGTTGAAGTTAAAAGACGAGCTGCTGCGTTCTGGACAGATTGTAAACGATGCAAAGATGATTTGTCTAAACCAACATACAGTGAATTACAATAGTCCAAGCGAGAAGTAATAAAAGCGTGAATCACCTTTTCAAGGTCTCTGAAAGAGAGACAAGACTTCACCTTGGCAATGAGTCTTAGCTGGAAGAAACCGGATTTAACTACAGCATTTATCTGTTTGTCTAACTTAAAAGCACTGTCAAAAATAACTCCCAGATTCCT
>JBBPBX010100968.1:0-12273 GCA_038048925.1 Garcialebias charrua
CATTTGCATATACAGTACATGTATATATGCACTTACATATACATGTATATATGCACTTACACATACATGTAAATAGGCACTTACATATACGTGTAATAGGCATGTAAATATAACATGTTCAACTCAAATTGTGTGTGTTTGTGTGTGTGACTGTTTTGTGGTTTCTAAGGACAGTGTTTTGTCAGGACAGTAATGAGCTGTTATCTGATTGTCTGATTACTGTATAGCGTATTGCTGTCCTGACAAAACACTGTCCTTAAAAACCACAAAACAGTCACACACACAAACACACACAACTTCAGTTGAACATGTTATATTTACATGTATATGTCTATCTGTACATTATATGTATATGCATATATATACATGTATATGTTTATGCATATATACATCTATATGTTTATGCATATGTACATATATGCATATTCTTGTATATATACATATATGCATTTACATGTTTAAATGCATTTGCATATACAGTACATGTATATATGCACTTACATATACATGTATATATGCACTTACACATACATGTAAATAGGCACTTACATATACGTGTAATAGGCATGTAAATATAACATGTTCAACTCAAATTGTGTGTGTTTGTGTGTGTGACTGTTTTGTGGTTTCTAAGGACAGTGTTTTGTCAGGACAGTAATGAGCTGTTATCTGATTGTCTGATTACTGTATAGCGTATTGCTGTCCTGACAAAACACTGTCCTTAAAAACCACAAAACAGTCACACACACAAACACACACAACTTCAGTTGAACATGTTATATTTACATGTATATGTCTATCTGTACATTATATGTATATGCATATATATACATGTATATGTTTATGCATATATACATCTATATGTTTATGCATATGTACATATATGCATATTTTGTATATATACATATATGCATTTACATGTTTAAATGCATTTGCATATACAGTACATGTATATATGCACTTACATATACATGTATATATGCACTTACACATACATGTAAATAGGCACTTACATATACGTGTAATAGGCATGTAAATATAACATGTTCAACTCAAATTGTGTGTGTTTGTGTGTGTGACTGTTTTGTGGTTTCTAAGGACAGTGTTTTGTCAGGACAGTAATGAGCTGTTATCGGATTGTCTGATTACTGTATAGCGTATTGCTGTCCTGACAAAACACTGTCCTTAAAAACCACAAAACAGTCACACACACAAACACACACAATTTTAGTAGAACATGTTATATTTACATGTATATGTCTATCTGATATGCATATATACATTTATATGCATATATGTATATACACTGTACAGTACATGAATATGCATTTATGATATGCTTATATACATGTATATATGTATATTTGTGTGTATGTATATGACATAGATATCAATTATATAAATAATGCAGGGATTGTTAAGTATGACTTCAATATTATTAGTCACAGTTTTTAAATTTATAGTTTTCTTTCATTCAGCTAATTTTAATTTCATCTTAGTCCACCTATCATGAGAGGAGTTTTGTAAATACTCTGTCCATTTATCTTTCCTTTATGTGAGATGGATACTTGGGCCAAAAACAAACAATCATGTAATGTTTATTGGTTTACATGTGACAGCAGCTATCATCAAAATGTAGAATTTCCTCTAAATATAAGTATAAATGATCTCTTACAGATGTCATGTGAACACGTCCAGAGTCAGGAGATCGCAGGTAGCCAGAAGCACGATCAACTTCCTTTAAACACGAATACCAAGGTACATTTTAGTTCTTGTGTTCCTAAACAGAATTACTTGCTACGTGTGGTTTCATCAACCTTAATGTTCAATTAGGTGTGTATAGGAGTGTACTATGGTTTTTATGGACAGTTGTTTGTTTGGACAGTCAGACGCTATAAACAATCAGACAATCAATCAGATAACAGCTCATTACTGTCCTGACAAAACACTGTCCTTAAAAACCACAAAACAGTCACACATACAAACACACACAACTTCAGTTGAACATGTTATATTTACATGTATATGTCTATCTGTACATTATATGTATATGCATATATATACATGTATATGTTTATGCATATATACATCTATATGTTTATGCATATGTACATATATGCATATTCTTGTATATATACATATATGCATTTACATGTTTAAATGCATTTGCATATACAGTACATGTATATATGCACTTACATATACATGTATATATGCACTTACACATACATGTAAATAGGCACTTACATATACGTGTAATAGGCATGTAAATATAACATGTTCAACTCAAATTGTGTGTGTTTGTGTGTGTGACTGTTTTGTGGTTTCTAAGGACAGTGTTTTGTCAGGACAGTAATGAGCTGTTATCTGATTGTCTGATTACTGTATAGCGTATTGCTGTCCTGACAAAACACTGTCCTTAAAAACCACAAAACAGTCACACACACAAACACACACAACTTCAGTTGAACATGTTATATTTACATGTATATGTCTATCTGTACATTATACGTATATGCATATATATACATGTATATGTTTATGCATATATACATCTATATGTTTATGCATATGTACATATATGCATATTCTTGTATATATACATATATGCATTTACATGTTTAAATGCATTTGCATATACAGTACATGTATATATGCACTTACATATACATGTATATATGCACTTACACATACATGTAAATAGGCACTTACATATACGTGTAATAGGCATGTAAATATAACATGTTCAACTCAAATTGTGTGTGTTTGTGTGTGTGACTGTTTTGTGGTTTCTAAGGACAGTGTTTTGTCAGGACAGTAATGAGCTGTTATCTGATTGTCTGATTACTGTATAGCGTATTGCTGTCCTGACAAAACACTGTCCTTAAAAACCACAAAACAGTCACACACACAAACACACACAACTTCAGTTGAACATGTTATATTTACATGTATATGTCTATCTGTACATTATACGTATATGCATATATATACATGTATATGTTTATGCATATATACATCTATATGTTTATGCATATGTACATATATGCATATTCTTGTATATATACATATATGCATTTACATGTTTAAATGCATTTGCATATACAGTACATGTATATATGCACTTACATATACATGTATATATGCACTTACACATACATGTAAATAGGCACTTACATATACGTGTAATAGGCATGTAAATATAACATGTTCAACTCAAATTGTGTGTGTTTGTGTGTGTGACTGTTTTGTGGTTTCTAAGGACAGTGTTTTGTCAGGACAGTAATGAGCTGTTATCTGATTGTCTGATTACTGTATAGCGTATTGCTGTCCTGACAAAACACTGTCCTTAAAAACCACAAAACAGTCACACACACAAACACACACAACTTCAGTTGAACATGTTATATTTACATGTATATGTCTATCTGTACATTATATGTATATGCATATATATACATGTATATGTTTATGCATATATACATCTATATGTTTATGCATATGTACATATATGCATATTCTTGTATATATACATATATGCATTTACATGTTTAAATGCATTTGCATATACAGTACATGTATATATGCACTTACATATACATGTATATATGCACTTACATATACATGTATATATGCACTTATATATACATGTAATAGGCATGTAAATATAACATGTTCAACTCAAATTGTGTGTGTTTGTGTGTGTGACTGTTTTGTGGTTTCTAAGGACAGTGTTTTGTCAGGACAGTAATGAGCTGTTATCTGATTGTCTGATTACTGTATAGCGTATTGCTGTCCTAACAAACCACTGTCCATTAAAACCACAAAACAGTCACACACACAAACACACACAATTTTAGTAGAACATGTTATATTTACATGTATATGTCTATCTGATATGCATATATACATTTATATGCATATATGTATATACACTGTACAGTACATGAATATGCATTTATGATATGCTTATATACATGTATATATGTATATTTGTGTGTATGTATATGACATAGATATCAATTATATAAATAATGCAGGGATTGTTAAGTATGACTTCAATATTATTAGTCACAGTTTTTTAATTTATAGTTTTCTTTCATTCAGCTAATTTTAATTTCATCTTAGTCCACCTATCATGAGAGGAGTTTTGTAAATACTCTGTCCATTTATCTTTCCTTTATGTGAGATGGATACTTGGGCCAAAAACAAACAATCATGTAATGTTTATTGGTTTACATGTGACAGCAGCTATCATCAAAATGTAGAATTTCCTCTAAATATAAGTATAAATGATCTCTTACAGATGTCATGTGAACACGTCCAGAGTCAGGAGATCGCAGGTAGCCAGAAGCACGATCAACTTCCTTTAAACACGAATACCAAGGTACATTTTAGTTCTTGTGTTCCTAAACAGAATTACTTGCTACGTGTGGTTTCATCAACCTTAATGTTCAATTAGGTGTGTATAGGAGTGTACTATGGTTTTTATGGACAGTTGTTTGTTTGGACAGTCAGACGCTATAAACAATCAGACAATCAATCAGATAACAGCTCATTACTGTCCTGACAAAACACTGTCCTTAAAAACCACAAAACAGTCACACACACAAACACACACAATTTTAGTAGAACATGTTATATTTACATGTATATGTCTATCTGATATGCATATATACATTTATATGCATATATGTATATACACTGTACAGTACATGAATATGCATTTATGATATGCTTATATACATGTATATATGTATATTTGTGTGTATGTATATGACATAGATATCAATTATATAAATAATGCAGGGATTGTTAAGTATGACTTCAATATTATTAGTCACAGTTTTTTAATTTATAGTTTTCTTTCATTCAGCTAATTTTAATTTCATCTTAGTCCACCTATCATGAGAGGAGTTTTGTAAATACTCTGTCCATTTATCTTTCCTTTATGTGAGATGGATACTTGGGCCAAAAACAAACAATCATGTAATGTTTATTGGTTTACATGTGACAGCAGCTATCATCAAAATGTAGAATTTCCTCTAAATATAAGTATAAATGATCTCTTACAGATGTCATGTGAACACGTCCAGAGTCAGGAGATCGCAGGTAGCCAGAAGCACGATCAACTTCCTTTAAACACGAATACCAAGGTACATTTTAGTTCTTGTGTTCCTAAACAGAATTACTTGCTACGTGTGGTTTCATCAACCTTAATGTTCAATTAGGTGTGTATAGGAGTGTACTATGGTTTTTATGGACAGTTGTTTGTTTGGACAGTCAGACGCTATAAACAATCAGACAATCAATCAGATAACAGCTCATTACTGTCCTGACAAAACACTGTCCTTAAAAACCACAAAACAGTCACACATACAAACACACACAACTTCAGTTGAACATGTTATATTTACATGTATATGTCTATCTGTACATTATATGTATATGCATATATATACATGTATATGTTTATGCATATATACATCTATATGTTTATGCATATGTACATATATGCATATTCTTGTATATATACATATATGCATTTACATGTTTAAATGCATTTGCATATACAGTACATGTATATATGCACTTACATATACATGTATATATGCACTTACACATACATGTAAATAGGCACTTACATATACGTGTATATAGGCACTTACATATACATGTAAATAGGCACTTACATATACGTGTAATAGGCATGTAAATATAACATGTTCAACTAAAATTGTGTGTGTTTTTGTGTGTGACTGTTTTGTGGTTTCTAAGGACAGTGTTTTGTCAGGACAGTAATGAGCTATTATCTGATTGTCTGATTATAGCGTATTGCTGTCCTAACAAACCACTGTCCATTAAAACCACAAAACAGTCACACACACAAACACACACAATTTTAGTAGAACATGTTATATTTACATGTATATGTCTATCTGTACAGTATATGCATATATATACATGTATATGCATATATGTATATACACTGTACAGTACATGACTATGCATTTATGATATGCTTATATACATGTATATATGTATATTTGTGTGTATGTATATGACATAGATATCAATTATATAAATAATGCAGGGATTGTTAAATATGACTTCAATATTATTTGTCACAGTTTTTAAATTTATAGTTTTCTTTCATTCAGCTAATTTTAATTTCATCTTAGTCCACCTATCATGAGAGGAGTTTTGTAAATACTCTGTCCATCCATCTTTCCTTTATGTGAGATGGATACTTTGGCCAAAAACAATCATGTAATGTTTATTGGTTTACATGTGACAGCAGCTATCATCAAAATGTAGAATTTCCTCTAAATATAAGTATAACTGATCTGTTACAGATGTCATGTGAGCACGTCCAGAGTCAGGAGATCGCAGGTAGCCAGAAGCACGATCAACTTCCTTTAAACACGAATACCAAGGTACATTTTAGTTCTTGTGTTCCTAAACAGAATTACTTGCTACGTGTGGTTTCATCAACCTTAATGTTCAATTAGGTGTGTATAGGAGTGTATTGTGGTTTTTATGGACAGTTGTTTGTTTGGACAGTCATACGCTATAAACAATCAGACAATCAATCAGATAACAGCTCATTACTGTCCTGACAAAACACTGTCCTTAAAAACCACAAAACAGTCACACACACAAACATACACAACTTCAGTTGAACATGTTAGTGCTGGTGAATTTTTGGAAAAAACACAAAAAATACTGAGTTTTTCTGTGTTTTTTCACCACAGTTCGTTAGCTAAACGTGGACACACGTTTCTGATCATTTTTATGCATTCGTAAGCAGTTTTTTTCAACTCCACAGTGTAACTCTTACCTAATTTAATATATTGCACACAAAACATTAAGGTTTACTGAGGGGCTGCATGGGCTCCATGAGCAAGACATCTAATCCATGTGTTTACATCATGGGAAAAACATGTAACAAAATAAAATTTTAATTTTGATTTTTATGAGTTTCCCTCGGACTGTAATCTTATAAATACTTTGTTTAAAGTTCTGATGAATGTTGACTTGCCCATATACTAAATACATGATTTTTTTCTGTGTCCTCCATGTTTTCTAGAGAAAAAGTCAAGCAAGTCTAGGATCCAGAAGAATGGCAAAGAAAAAGTGGTCAAATGGTGAAGTAGCTGATGTAATGCGTAATTTCCGAAATCACATAAGTGAAGGAAAACTGACCAGAAAGAATTAATGCAACCACTGTAAGAAGGTTGAGGGCCCTATGTTGGCTCAAAGAACAGTTCAAAATATGAGACTTTGTGAGAAACCGGGGAATAACTGAAAAGAGATAAAAACAGAAACAAAACTTACAGATTTTTTAATGTATCTAAAAATCTACGTCTGGCCTCTGGACATTTAAAAAACAAAACAAAAATGTAGAAATGTTTAGTCTTTCGTTGCATAGGTACCAGGTACATACCAGTTAAGTACAGGATAACATGTCACTTCATACTATAGCCTGGTACAAAACGTAGAAATGTTTAGTCTTTCGTTGCATAGGTACCAGGTACATACCAGTTAAGTACAGGATAACATGTCACTTCATACTATAGCCTGGTACAAAATATACATACCGGTTATATAACCAGTATGCTACCAGTATCTGGTATGTACCCGTCTGTATTATGTATTAATATTGTATAAATCTGTGTAACACTTTTAAATACTTTATTTATTTATTTTATCTAAAAAAGCTAAGTCTGGTCCTCTGGACATTCAAAAAAATAAAACAAAACGAAGCAAAAGTTTCGTCTTTCGTCCGAAAGCCTTCTTCAGTCTGAGTTGCTGTATTCAGCTCAGTCTTATAAATAGCACCCTCCCACAGTGGATCAACCAGTTGGCTGATGACAGCCGAAACCAGCTGCTCACATGATCAAGGAGGACCATCAGCCTAACGATGGATCGTTAGCACCCTGATGGTTGTTTGCTATTCACAGAGGGCTTAGTGATACTAGCAATCATAGCATTGTAAGAGGGGGACAGTTGAACCCGGAGGCCTCCACCCCCGTTTAACGATGGACGTTTCTTTTCACTTCAGCTCTCAGCTCCTCCTCTGTGGCTCTGACTGTGTCCGAAAGAGCTGCCATCTCTCTGCTCAGAGCCTCCATATTCTCAATCAGTCCACTCTTCTGCTCCTCTTCCTCCCTCAGAGCAGCCAGCCTGGCCTCCTCTTCCTCTGTTAGAAACTGGTGAAGCTTCTTAAACTGCTTCTTAATCTGCCTCTTTGTGAGTCGAGCCTGGACCTTCACATGTTCTGCTGTCTGATCAAACTCAGACTGAACTTTCTTCTTGACCTCCTGCTTCTCCTTCAGTGGTTTCATAGATCTCAGCAGATCCTCTTTGAGTTCCGTTGCAGCTTCATCGATGGGTCTGAACCTGTGGTCGGTGTGTTTCTTCGAGTCTCTGCAGACGATATAAATTAAGGAGGACCACTTTTTTTTATTTAGAGATAAATAATAACACTATTAATAAAATCAATAATGAACAAATAATACTTCAGCTCTCAGCTCCTCCTCTGTGGCTCTGACTGTGTCCGAAAGAGCTGCCATCTCTCTGCTCATAGCCTCCATATTCTCAATCAGTCCACTCTTCTGCTCCTCTTCCTCCCTCAGAGCAGCCAGCCTGGCCTCCTCTTCCTCTGTTAGAAACTGGTGAAGCTTCTTAAACTGCTTCTTAATCTGCCTCTTTGTGAGTCGAGCCTGGACCTTCACATGTTCTGCTGTCTGATCAAACTCAGACTGAACTTTCTTCTTGACCTCCTGCTTCTCCTTCAGTGGTTTCATGGATCTCAGCAGATCCTCTCTGAGTTCCGCTGCAGCTTCATCGATGGGTCTGAACCTGTGGTCGGTGTGTTTCTTCGAGTCTCTGCAGACGATATAAATTAAGGAGGACCACTTTTTTTTATTTAGAGATAAATAATAACACTATTAATAAAATCAATAATGAACAAATAACACTTCAGCTCTCAGCTCCTCCTCTGTGGCTCTGACTGTGTCCGAAAGAGCTGCCATCTCTCTGCTCAGAGCCTCCATATTCTCAATCAGTCCACTCTTCTGCTCCTCTTCCTCCCTCAGAGCAGCCAGCCTGGCCTCCTCTTCCTCTGTTAGAAACTGGTGAAGCTTCTTAAACTGCTTCTTAATCTGCCTCTTTGTGAGTCGAGCCTGGACCTTCACATGTTCTGCTGTCTGATCAAACTCAGACTGAACTTTCTTCTTGACCTCCTGCTTCTCCTTCAGTGGTTTCATAGATCTCAGCAGATCCTCTTTGAGTTCCGTTGCAGCTTCATCGATGGGTCTGAACCTGTGGTCGGTGTGTTTCTTCGAGTCTCTGCAGACGATATAAATTAAGGAGGACCACTTTTTTTTATTTAGAGATAAATAATAACACTATTAATAAAATCAATAATGAACAAATAACACTTCAGCTCTCAGCTCCTCCTCTGTGGCTCTGACTGTGTCCGAAAGAGCTGCCATCTCTCTGCTCATAGCCTCCATATTCTCAATCAGTCCACTCTTCTGCTCCTCTTCCTCCCTCAGAGCAGCCAGCCTGGCCTCCTCTTCCTCTGTTAGAAACTGGTGAAGCTTCTTAAACTGCTTCTTAATCTGCCTCTTTGTGAGTCGAGCCTGGACCTTCACATGTTCTGCTGTCTGATCAAACTCAGACTGAACTTTCTTCTTGACCTCCTGCTTCTCCTTCAGTGGTTTCATAGATCTCAGCAGATCCTCTTTGAGTTCCGTTGCAGCTTCATCGATGGGTCTGAACCTGTGGTCGGTGTGTTTCTTCGAGTCTCTGCAGACGATATAAATTAAGGAGGACCACTTTTTTTTATTTAGAGATAAATAATAACACTATTAATAAAATCAATAATGAACAAATAATACTTCAGCTCTCAGCTCCTCCTCTGTGGCTCTGACTGTGTCCGAAAGAGCTGCCATCTCTCTGCTCATAGCCTCCATATTCTCAATCAGTCCACTCTTCTGCTCCTCTTCCTCCCTCAGAGCAGCCAGCCTGGCCTCCTCTTCCTCTGTTAGAAACTGGTGAAGCTTCTTAAACTACTTCTTAATCTGCCTCTTTGTGAGTCGAGCCTGGACCTTCACATGTTCTGCTGTCTGATCAAACTTAGACTGAACTTTCTTCTTGACCTCCTGCTTCTCCTTCAGTGGTTTCATGGATCTCAGCAGATCCTCTCTGAGTTCCGCTGCAGCTTCATCGATGGGTCTGAACCTGTGGTCGGTGTGTTTCTTCGAGTCTCTGCAGACGATATAAATTAAGGAGGACCATTTTTTTTTATTTAGAGATAAATAATAACACTATTAATAAAATCAATAATGAACAAATAACACTTCAGCTCTCAGCTCCTCCTCTGTGGCTCTGACTGTGTCCGAAAGAGCTGCCATCTCTCTGCTCATAGCCTCCATATTCTCAATCAGTCCACTCTTCTGCTCCTCTTCCTCCCTCAGAGCAGCCAGCCTGGCCTCCTCTTCCTCTGTTAGAAACTGGTGAAGCTTCTTAAACTGCTTCTTAATCTGCCTCTTTGTGAGTCGAGCCTGGACCTTCACATGTTCTGCTGTCTGATCAAACTCAGACTGAACTTTCTTCTTGACCTCCTGCTTCTCCTTCAGTGGTTTCATAGATCTCAGCAGATCCTCTTTGAGTTCCGTTGCAGCTTCATCGATGGGTCTGAACCTGTGGTCGGTGTGTTTCTTCGAGTCTCTGCAGACGATATAAATTAAGGAGGACCACTTTTTTTTATTTAGAGATAAATAATAACACTATTAATAAAATCAATAATGAACAAATAACACTTCAGCTCTCAGCTCCTCCTCTATGGCTCTGACTGTGTCCGAAAGAGCTGCCATCTCTCTGCTCAGAGCCTCCATATTCTCAATCAGTCCACTCTTCTGCTCCTCTTCCTCCCTCAGAGCAGCCAGCCTGGCCTCCTCTTCCTCTGTTAGAAACTGGTGAAGCTTCTTAAACTGCTTCTTAATCTGCCTCTTTGTGAGTCGAGCCTGGACCTTCACATGTTCTGCTGTCTGATCAAACTCAGACTGAACTTTCTTCTTGACCTCCTGCTTCTCCTTCAGTGGTTTCATAGATCTCAGCAGATCCTCTTTGAGTTCCGTTGCAGCTTCATCGATGGGTCTGAACCTGTGGTCGGTGTGTTTCTTCGAGTCTCTGCAGACGATATAAATTAAGGAGGACCACTTTTTTTTATTTAGAGATAAATAATAACACTATTAATAAAATCAATAATGAACAAATAACACTTCAGCTCTCAGCTCCTCCTCTGTGGCTCTGACTGTGTCCGAAAGAGCTGCCATCTCTCTGCTCATAGCCTCCATATTCTCAATCAGTCCACTCTTCTGCTCCTCTTCCTCCCTCAGAGCAGCCAGCCTGGCCTCCTCTTCCTCTGTTAGAAACTGGTGAAGCTTCTTAAACTGCTTCTTAATCTGCCTCTTTGTGAGTCGAGCCTGGACCTTCACATGTTCTGCTGTCTGATCAAACTCAGACTGAACTTTCTTCTTGACCTCCTGCTTCTCCTTCAGTGGTTTCATAGATCTCAGCAGATCCTCTTTGAGTTCCGTTGCAGCTTCATCGATGGGTCTGAACCTGTGGTCGGTGTGTTTCTTCGAGTCTCTGCAGACGATATAAATTAAGGAGGACCACTTTTTTTTATTTAGAGATAAATAATAACACTATTAATAAAATCAATAATGAACAAATAACACTTCAGCTCTCAGCTCCTCCTCTATGGCTCTGACTGTGTCCGAAAGAGCTGCCATCTCTCTGCTCAGAGCCTCCATATTCTCAATCAGTCCACTCTTCTGCTCCTCTTCCTCCCTCAGAGCAGCCAGCCTGGCCTCCTCTTCCTCTGTTAGAAACTGGTGAAGCTTCTTAAACTACTTCTTAATCTGCCTCTTTGTGAGTCGAGCCTGGACCTTCACATGTTCTGCTGTCTGATCAAACTTAGACTGAACTTTCTTCTTGACCTCCTGCTTCTCCTTCAGTGGTTTCATGGATCTCAGCAGATCCTCTCTGAGTTCCGCTGCAGCTTCATCGATGGGTCTGAACCTGTGGTCGGTGTGTTTCTTCGAGTCTCTGCAGACGATATAAATTAAGGAGGACCATTTTTTTTTATTTAGAGATAAATAATAACACTATTAATAAAATCAATAATGAACAAATAACACTTCAGCTCTCAGCTCCTCCTCTGTGGCTCTGACTGTGTCCGAAAGAGCTGCCATC
>JBBPBX010100970.1:0-12273 GCA_038048925.1 Garcialebias charrua
TTTTTTGTTTATTCAAAAACGTTTATTTAGAAGCTATTAATTAATTTAATATCATGAGCTTGCCTACTGACATATTTAAGTAGGGCTGGATGATATGGCCAAAACTTTTATCACAATATATTTCTTAATTTTGGCCAATAACGATATAATTCTGATATTGATATAAACAATATAAAAGCCTCAGAAAAACCATACAAACTGTAAAATTAATGTTCACCATTTATTTGTATTTAGCCTTCAAAGAAATTTGAAATCATCGTCAAATAAACATAAAACTCAACTTTGTCAATATTAATAGTTTTAACTTTAAACAACAACATAACCTAACCTTTTGATACAGCTGGGGGTGTTGTTTCACGGTCATGTTGGCTCAGACTTTTATTGTGCTTCATCTTCTGACTCTCAGCAGATTCTATCGAGTGGAAACTCTTCAGATGTAACAAGTTAGATGTGTTTCCACCACTAGTTGGAACGACTCTCCGGCACATTTTGCAGCACACTAGATAGCCGAACCACTTCCACACCGCCGAAATAGTCTTTCCTCTCTTATCAATTATGTCATATGCTTTCTCTTCGCTTGTGAAAGCTTGTTCAATCACATTGACACACTGACGGTCATGGGAACTCAGTTTGAAGCGAAAACTTACCACTTGTTGGAGCTTAGCCTAGCCTAGCCTGATACCGCTGACTTCTTCGAGCTGTGGGGTACGTCACCACGCATTTACATATTTGTGTTGCGGCTTTTTCTGTTCAGGTTGAAACTGAAGTCGCCACTTCAACCCAAACAGAAAAAGAAATGAGTCAGTGAAATTTTGTACCGGGTAATCATAACATAATGTATATCGAAATATCGAAAATGTGCTTAAAACTCATATCACCGTTATTGAATAAAATTATATTGTGATATATATCGATACTGAATTATTGCCCAGCCCTACGTTTAGCTAAACATTTTTATTTTCGGTCATCAATGCAGACAAAAACTTGTTTTTTGTCAACATGGTGTGCAGTGTCCCCTTAAAGAAATTGCGTTAAAATGGACAAGAGAATCACAAAAAGCAGCAGTTGTTACAGGATAAAGAATATGGAAGGCAGGCAGGACTGGTGCACATACGTAGTTGAATCTTTGGGGTTTTGTCTAAAGTACTTTGAGCCTTGAGGTGTCAAAGCTTATTAGTTGCTGATTTGGTTCTAAAATAAAAAATTAGGGTACAGTAATTACAAAGCTGAGTGTGAAACCAACATTCAGGAGCACAACACTCAATGGGTTCTGCCCCACAGCTTTTTAGGTTCACACACTCACACTGTCGCCTGTTTAGTCCGTTTGATTTGCCACAGTAGCTGCTTGACAACAGCAACATTTTGGACCGATGTGGCACAAATGCCTCAAAAGATTTTCTGAGAAGAAGCTAAATATAAGAAGCCCCTAAAATCTCTAATTAACTCATTTTTTCTTCAACTCTGCCCAGACCAGCACTGTTACACCACAAAACAAACCAGAGAACAGATGAAGATTCACGGGCACCAGTGATCTACCGTACATGAGTCAACGAGGTCCAATGAAAGCAGGGAAAGAGGATGGATGACTCAAGTGCAGCTGCCTGCCATGCTTTCCACACATCCTCATTACTCACAATGCAGACATCTTGAGCTCTGGGAGGCCCTAGGCACTGAAATCTGGTTGTTCAACTCTCGCTTCTTGCTGTGGGAGTCCAACTTAACACACAACTATACTTTTGTTTCTTTTAACAGCAGCTTATTGAAAGCTGAACACATTTACAATGTACAGCAGAGATTTTCCAGTCAAAACTTGAGCTGCGGTCAGCTTTAATGTATTCCTCTACAACAAAAAAAAGCATACTGGTAGTCCTAAAATTACAGGACAGCTTTAGCTCTGCACTAACACTAAATAATTTGACTTTTTTTTTCCTCTTCTTCCACCATTTTATTTTTTGTACCATGATTTAGGACAGTTATTCATAAAGAAAATCTAATGCGTGGCCATTCTGCACAGTGGCCGTCTGAAATCGTGGCATCTGACTTGGCCATTCACAGAAACAGTCCAATAATAGACTTTGAGTAACTTTTCTTTTTCACTTCCTTTAGTTTGCATCAGCGTATCTAATTTACAGTAAACCCACAGACCAAAAAGAGATAAATCGGAAATAACTGAGATGAGTTCTGAGAAAGTGGGCTTTAAAGGGCCTTCGATGTTACAAAAAAGATGAAAAAATAAAAAAGGGTTGCGTTTCAGACAGTCTTAATGCCAGTAAGGTCAATGTGATTTTGATCTAACCAAAGAATAAAAGTAGCTCTTTGACCCTTATATTTAATTTTACTTTCCAAACTTAGTGCACATTAGTGCACAGACAATCAAAACTAAACAAAGTTGAACAGTAACATGGGGTATTCAAATTTATGACACTTCTTAAGTGTCTACGTATAAGGTAAATAAGACCTAATAATCAAACATTTGTAGCCTATTTTAATATTTTTAATAACTAAGATTCTTATTTTTCTGTACATTTATTTACAGATTTTTCTGAAAACTAAAGAGCTGTAATACTTCTTTCTAATTAGCAATCAAAGAAAAACTAAATATTCATTTCAAATTTGGTATTTTCATTTTTGTCTGAAAAAATTAAAATACCTATGTCAAATTTAAAAGTATTCAAACACAAAGTACTAGTCAAGTGAATATCTGCATGAATCAGTTTCTTTATAAATTAAATGTTGTAAATGTATGCTTGAAAAAATATTAAGACTAACATAAATCCTGCAAAATGAACTGCCACCCCTGCCTGAACATGTTACACACTGACTCACTTATTAGATGCCACTAAATCAGCAATCATTCACTCTTGTGGTTGAATATTTATGAAATATTACCAGTAGTCACAACAAGAAATTTTTCCTTCTGTCAGCAGAAGGTGAACATTTCTGGTTAGCAATATTTGGATGTTGTGTTAAGCTGGATTTACTTTTCTGGTAATAATTTATTTGTTTTGTTTTTGTTATAGTTGCATGAAATTAATCAGGGACAAAGATCCAGACTGGCAAGAGAAATTATAACATCCCACAACATGCCAGTGAGCACTCCTTACTGAATGAAAATGTTACAAAAACTAAGCTTAAAAATGTGTAGTTACCAGTACAATATGATGTGCATCTTATTCAATTTCTACTTGGTCGGATAATGGTCAGTGTTCAAAAGATCACCAACGAGCTACCAAACATTCGATTACAACATCCAGTGAAAACAGAACCAAGGAACAGTCAACAGATTGTTATTTTGCTCACAAGGTATCTTTTGTGAATGAGTTTGTACATACTCGACGCACTATAAACAACTTGGACGAGGGATCCAACCCGTTCTTCTTTTTTTTTAAACAGCTCAAAAAAGGACAATTGCCAACATTTTTCTCATTCCTAAAATGAGACTAATTGGAGATGACAGCCTGACGTCATGCAGAGAATGTGCCCTGCAATGTTAAACCTTAAAGAGACTAAAAATGTTTTTAATACAACTATTTAAAGGTCCACTGACATGATTTTTTTTTACTATTCATAAAATTGCTCAAAATATATATATTTTATCATTTAAATATGTTCGTTTTTGCAAACAAAATGATAAATCACTTTAATTTTGCTTTAAAAGTGATTTTGAACTTCAAGCCATGTTTAATCATAGGAAATCTGATTACACGCGAACGCACCATCTGTGACGTAGTGAGAGGCAGAGGGCTCTGGTCTCTTTAATAGCGGACAATTTAAAACCAGACGAATTTAGCAATCTATGTGAAGATTTGAGCTATTAGTCTTCATTTTGGGAAGCAGAAAATAGTTTGGGTGATGGAACAAGAAACAACAGGATCTAATTTAGGTCTGATGCTGTATCAGACTTACCTTCATGTCGAGCTGCTCATACCCACGCACTGTGACAAGCCCAGAGCTCTGCCTTTCACTACGTCACAGATGGTGCGTTCGTGTGTAATCGGATTTCCCATGATTAAACACGGTTTGAAGTTCAAAATCACTTTTAAAGCAAAATTAAAGTGATTTATCATTTTGTTTGCAAAAACAAACATATTTAAATGATAAAATATATATATATTGAGCAATTTTATGAAAATTAAAAAATCATGTCAGTGGGGCTTTAAACAATTTTAAAACTACTATCTTGACAAAATCAACATGGTTGTTGGAAACCAGGAATGAACACTACAAGGGCAGTCCCAGAGGACATAAATAACAGCAGCCAAATCTGGTCAGCCATAAAACATGTAACAAAAAATGTTGCCGATTGCCCAACACCTTCCCAGTAATGTTTTACCACAAGCTTCAAGCAAAGAGCAAACCTAGTACAAACAGGTTTCTAATTTAAAAAAAATAAAAAATAAACATAATTTAATACTTAAGAAAACACAACATGAAATGAAAACAATATACAGTAGTGCAATTGCAGTTTGCAATGTTGGCTAAAAGGAGTGTTAACAGATAGGAGAAATGGAATACAGGGAGGGAAGGAGGTGGAAGGTACCAGTGATCCGCTTGGTGAAACTGCGGTAATATAATACAGTATTTAAGTTAGGAAAAAAAATCTGTCCAAAACAGTTATAATGGGGTTTCTTGGAAATGCCTAATTTGATAAATGCTATGCATTGGGACTACAATTGTAAAAAAAAAAGTTTTTTTAAATCATAGCGCTAACAAGGGGTGCACCGATAACTCGGCCGGCCAATTTATCGGTGCACCTTTACCCTTAATTTTGGGAAATCGGTCAATACTTGCATGAGAAGCTGATTTTACAGATTTTATGTTTGTTCTGCCATTTTTAACTTTCGTTTTGAACGACGGGTTTATGATAATGAGCTCTCATGGCCACGCCCTTCAAAGATCTGTTTACATTAACTACGCCCTCTGTAACAGCCAGTATCTCTAAACTGTTGTCGTTTTAAAATTAGCTCTTTTTTTAATTACTCATTTGACTTACTGTTAGTGCTAGCTTAAGATAACTTACCGAAAGCCGTCTGCGCGCGCCGCCATTTGCTCCTCCCTTTAGCCTGAATCCGAGGCTAAAAATAGCTCATTCCTCCTCTGCCCTTTTAGGTCCGCTCGTTGCATGTGGCGCTTTTGGGAGCAATCTCTGCTTCAGTCCAGACACATACACAAAGTTCACCGAGTGTTTCCAGTTAATTTATCCGTATGAGGCAACCTCTGACCGGACCCCACGCTCCTCAAAAGCTATCAGCTCGCAGCAGCTCCCGGCCGCAGATGGTCTCTTCGCCGGCGGTCTGCTCGTTTTCCGTCTGCCGGCTGCTCGTTGGGAGCGATCGCTAATACGCTAAAAATTGAACTAAAACGTAAAAATAACAATTATACTTTATTTATAAAGCCATTTAAAACAACCACAGCTGCAACAAAGTGCTGTACACATGAAATTAAGAACATTTAAACAAAAGATGAGATGAAATCAGGAAAAACAACCGTCACGTCTTTTATACTGAAGTGGGTTGAGCCGCACCAGGGGTTGCTAGGTGAGAGGCTGGATTCAGGGTCGGGGTGGGTTGAAAACGAAATGTTTCTATCAAAGAAAAATAAATATACTTAGAGTAAATAAACCACTGGGTGCATTTTTTTGGCCCTAGGACGTTTTTTTATGAAGTACATACCCAAAGTTGAGTAAAAAAAACCATTAAAAAGTGAATTTTGAATATGTGGTCCCCTTTAAAAGCTCAGGGTGGACAGATGTTTCAAACAGAGGTTTCTCATTCCATTGTGTACAGCAAAATTAAAAATAATTTAAAAAAAATCTTGTTTGGGATAATAATGATCGGAAAATACTTTTACTAGTACAGCACAATTTGTTCTTGAAAACTACGGAGAACTCAAATCGGCATTTGCCCTTAAATTTAGGACTGAACAAATGTAACAGAGGAAGAAACGTTAAGCTGGGCCTCGGGTCACAGCATCAAAGTGATGTCAAACATCTCTCAATGCACTTCAGATATGCGTAGAAGCATTGCGAAAACGTTGTTTGGTTAGGACAAAATGTACTCAATATTTTCCTGTCCTTCAAGCCATTCACTAAACTGACAAGTAAAATACTACCTTTGACAGAGATTATAGTCACCGAAGAATAATTAACACTTAACAATAAAAACACATACTAAGCTTCAGCTAATCTTAAATCCATCCATTGGCTAATTTTTGTTGGCATCTGTTTTCAAAATGACTGTTGTCTTGTCAGCATTAAAAGGTTGGCTTTTGAGTTCACCTGAATTGAAAGTTTAATTAGTACTCATCAACCGGATGGCACCTCTTTCTTAACTACTGAAGAGGCAAGAAAGTTCATGCTCATACTGAAGAGGCAGTTTCAACAACTCATAATTTCCAGCAATGTGAAATCTCACTTTGCTGTTGACCAGCAGTTTCAGTAAACTAAGTGTTTTAACACTGAAACTGTGTATGACTATTACTATCAAAGTTTCCTCAACCCCGCAACCCCCCCTCAATCCTGTATTGAACGCCTTTTTTGATTTCCTCAACCCCGCAGTGATGTCACATGCAGGCTAGCTGATAAGTCAGAGGAGTTCTGCATATTTGACAGCTGGTTTAATTCTTTACGTTGACCCAAGTTTATTGACTTGTTTGCTGATAAGAAGGGCAGTCTTTTCATGTACCAAAAACTAACTATAGTACATGCTTCTGAATACAGTGGCACTGGTTCAAAACCACCACAAAGAGAAGAAGAAAAACACTTATTCTGTCCTATATTTCCTCACCCTTTGACACAGCTTGTTACATTGCTATGAAAATGGTAAATGGACTGTACTTACTGGTATATAGCGCCTTTCTATCTTATCAAGATACTCAAAGTGCTTTACAATACAATCTGTGCCCTCAATTACCCATTCATACAGCACTATACTATATCTATACAAAGAATTTCAGTGCTTTATCACATTCATACACCGATGGGACACACAGAGCGTCTTGCCCAAGGACACTTCGGCATGTGACTGCTGGTGGAATCGAAACCCCATCTCTTGCATTGGCTGACGACTGTTCTAACCACTCAGCCACAGCCGCCCTAAGCCGTTCTTTCAGTTTGCCACTAAGTCGTGGCAGACTGTAAGAATGGTCTGCCAACTACTTATTATTCTGATTTAACTTTGTGCATTTAACTTAAACACACACAAAAAAGTGTAACAGGCTGGTCTGAGCAGCTTTTGTGACACAAAATTACATGCAAGTATAAAATTGTTCTTTGGTTATAAATTATGTTTGAAATTACTGTACAGTAGATAAAAACTTTTTTTTTTCCACTGAAGTGTGGCCTATCATTACCTAATCATACTAATCAAACTAAGGTAGTGCAACCATCTATTGTGGTGTGCTCTTAAATTGGTTGCCAGTGTCGCAAAATCTCAGGAGTGGCAAAGGTGACTAAAGCTATGTGTTCTTAAGATAGATATATTGTTAACATATTCAATAAGTCCCATCTAAATGACCATATTAGTAATTTGTTCACGTCCTGAAAATGACGCAGATGAGTGTTTCCAACACAAGGACTGCTGTTTCTTTATGAAACAAAATAAACCCAGTCATAATTTCAGATTTGTAACAATGCCTGTCAAATTCATTTAGTACAATTTGTTTTTTAGTTAGGATTAGCCAGTAGCAATACTCTGTTAAATGTAGGAGTCAAAACTGCTTAGAATTAGCAAAATGTCTTATTAGTTTTTTTGTGTTTTTTTTGTTTTGTTTTACTTTTTTCATGTACCCTTTATTTACCCAGGTAGTCTCATTTAGCCACGAGAACTCATTTTCAAGAGAGACCTGTTTTAGGGAGCAGATGGTGGGGGTTAAGGGCCTTGCTCAGGGGCCAAGAGTGGGGCGAATGAGGGTGGAGGCAGGTGAGGGTGTTTCACCTTTTTCCACCCACATGTTGTCTGTACCGGGGCTTGAACCGGCGATCTTCCGATCACAGGCCCACCGTCTCAAACCATTGCACCACCACTCCCCCCAACTTAGTATTGGATGTTGTAAGGTTTTGCAACCTAAAGATAAATTTTAACAAGAACCAGCCTCTCATTATATTAATCTTGTATTATATTGTAGTAATATTTATAATATATAATATTCAATAAGTAAAATAAAAAAATACAATACAGGGACATTTGTACAAGTAGCACAAAATTATTTAAAAGAAAAAAGGCCTAAAGTGCAGACAAATATAAACGCAATCTATCTGGTAATAATAAAAGTGCAATATTTGCATGCTACAGCAACTTGGAACATGTCAAATTTGCACAAGGTGAATGTTCTTTCCATTAGTGTCACTGAAAACTATGTACTTAAAAGTGAAAGGTCACAGGAGAAAGAAAAAAAAGTACCTCAAGTAAAAAAAAAATCTGCCAAAAAGTGTGAAGCCTAGGAACCATTATATGGTGTTCAGTTATTAAGGTATACAAAAGAAAGCATTAATATAAATTTATGGCATGTATTATTAAATATTAGTATCATTAATATAGAACTGGTACGCAAGTTACTGATGATCAATCCATACTCATTTGCGACAAATTATTGTTAATTACTGAACTTGTTCTTCTCTAAAATAAAACAGGACCATTTTATTATTATTACATGTAATTTGCTTCTTATACTGCTGTATACCGTATTCTCCGGCCTATAAGTCGCACCGGAGTATAAGTCACACCAGTCGCACCAGTCCAATTATGTACAATAAAGTGTAAAAATCCACGTATACGTCGCACCGGCCTATAAGTCGCACCTCACGGCACAAAACGAGCACGCGCATCAACAACAGACCTGCAGTGCAGCAAACAGACCTGCATCTAGGGCTGGGCGATATGAGGAAAATATTATATCGCGATATTTTTTGGCTATATCACGATACACGATATATATCGCGATATCTCCAAAATCAATGAAAAAATGATTCAAAATTGATTAAAAAATGTCAACACTAAATTTGAACAAACTTAAATATTTTATTTTAACCATCAATTGCACACATAAATAAAAAGTACTTCAAGCAAAAAGGAAGAATAAATAATTTAAACTTAAAAAGGTGCTCTTGTGCTTTTAACATTAAAAAAATATTAAATCAAAACATTTAAGGCCTTTAAAATACAAAAACAAAAGTGTAAACAGTGGCCATAAAATTTACTGACCCAGAACAGTCACAGGTAACAACTCTAAACTATTTGCATGTGCTGGTAATTTTTAACAACAAACCACAAAATGTGTGCACAAGTTTCAAACTGTGCCAAGTTCAGGCAATGTCTGCAAAACCTCTGAACAAGAACAGATTTATCACAGGTATTGTGTACTGCAGTAAATGTGAGCCTCTGTGTACTGTATCCGGTTTTATTGTGAAAGGGTCAGGGGGTTGTTTCCGGATTCACGAAGACGTTCTCTAAGTTGTTCTACAAAGTGTCGCATTGAATCCTTGTGTAAAAACACGACAGCCTCCACTCAGAAACGTGAACCGAGAGGTGGAGACATTATTAAATCAGCTGTATCGCTAAAGACACGGTCAGTCTCAGCTGTGGAAGAAGACGCTAACGCGTTAGCCATCTTGTTAGCCGCTAAGGACCGTGTCTTTAGCGATAATGATAAAATGCTGATTTAATAATGTCTCCACCTCTCTCTGCGGTGCACGCATGACTAAATGAGCTCAGACCCGTGGTTTGTTTTAATGAAGCAGCAGCTGGAAAAACACTTGGTTCTGCTGTTTCATCATGCTCCACTCCGCTGTTTAAATGGTGAAAAAGATTCGTAGTTCGGACCTTTCTTCGGGACTATTTTCAGCATCGTCTACAAAAACATTTTTTATGCCCTCATCTGACAATTTAATCCAAACTAGCTCAGAAAGAACATTGTTTTTCCCCCTCAGCAGCGTGCAGCGCTCTGCCGTGTTTACATGTTGTGCTGAGTCTCTGAAGCTCCTGCAGCCTGCAGGAAGGAGGGGGGCGAGTGGGCGCCCGCGCGACAGCAGGAGGATCCTCGATATACACGATAAAGCCCTTTTAACCATCTTACATTTAAAATATCGCGATATATCGAGTATATTCGATATATCGCCCACCCCTACCTGCATCTCTTTGATCTTTAAAGATAAACACATAAAAAATATATTTTTGTTAGCTGACATTACAGTAAAAGTGTGTCTCAGTTTAACTTTTCTTGATAAATGCACTTTGACGGTTAAAAACCGTTAAATTAAGTGACCATTTTTTGACCAAAGTGAAAAAACCGGAAAAATCCATGTACAGTCGCACCGGCCTATAAGTCGCAGGGCTTGGAAATGTAGGCAAAAAGGTGCGACTTATAGGCCGGAGAATACGGTAAGTGAGTCACGACATTTACATGATAAAAAAAATCACTTATGAACTGCTAATCATCATTTCTGACTGAGGCAGTAAATAGGAGGGTGGTCTACCAAAAAAAAGAAATCAAACTGGAGGCCAAGTGCTCTGATTAACGAAAACCAATTTGGCCCAGGGGCAGCTTCACCACTTTACTTGGCAGCAACAGGGTGTGCTGCGCACAAACGCTAACCATTTCAAGATGAAGAGAAATCATTGTTATCTCACAACTCCACCCCCACGATGCATTGTTCCACTTTTGTGATGAACTCTAATTCAAAACAGAACAATGAAACTTGGGAGCAGAACCCTCAGAGAGTTTGTACGGTACACAGAACAATGCTCCCGTGCCAAGAAGAGGAGAAAGTTTAAAAATCCATGTCAAGTCATGTATGGGTGTGTTATTTGATATATGTTTGGTACCGTCTGTAACACACTTACTAAAAGGTTTCGACTTAAAGCATTTTAATTATAACTGAATGAAGTTTAAAATTAAGGCTATGGCTGCCAACTTGCCTTTGGGTTCTAAAAGCTCACTGAAAATTTTGAGGTTTTCCATTTAAATTAAGAGATTTCATTGTGAAAAGTAGCAAACATATAAAATCCATGTACAATAAAGGAAAATAAGACCGCACACCTGACTCTGAGCTACTGCGACCCAAAGTTATAATTTAATCACGTTTTACTGCATTTTGGAGTTAGTTTAGAAAATGTGCTATGTAATGGACGCTGGAAAACAATCCCCAGGACAAGGGTTACAGTTAGTGAAAACTACTTCACTACTCAACCACTTTGGCCTCGGTTGTCCTCAGGCTGTTTCTGTGAGTAGCAAGGCGGCCACCTGGTCTAAAATATTTGATTGTTATGCATGATGATTGATTGTTTTGGATGGATGGTACCCTTTTTTTGCATGTGTAAAGCTATTTTCTTTGAATTCCACAGAGGGATGGTTTGAAACACATCAAGGAGGGGCTATTTATAAGACAGATCTAAGGCCATTTTACACGGACACGGTGGGGGGAAACGTAGGTTTTTTTTCGTATATTAATTAGAGGAAAAGATCTGCGTTGACACGGACAAATTCTGTGTTTACATGCATCCGCAGGAATCCCCCCATCCTCCTGAATATGCTGTAGTTACCATGCCGGGTCATTAGATGGCGCTGTGAATTTTGTACCTTCCCCTAATGCGCATGCGTGCTGCCTCAGTCTGCTTTCCTCTGGGCTAAAAGTTCAGCTAACAACAACTTAACAAGTTAAAGCTGGATTTTGGATAAGAGTCGACAGATTTGACGCCAAGCGGGACCCGCTTCATCTAAAAAGCTCCACACTAGACGCTGAGTGGACCAGAACCGAGTCGATGATGTCGGACTTTAGTCCGTGATAATCAGCTGATTTACAGCAGGTAAATCAACGTTCTTAATAATGTTTGCTTGTGTTTACTTTGATCACACAACAACCAACTGAGTTTTTATTTTTTCCCTGCGAGGTCGAGAAGCTGTCCTTCCACCAGGCGGACCGGTTTAGATGGGACCAGTATCCAGGACATTTATTACTACTTTTTACATTTATTACTGTTTACATTTACACTACTTTTATATCTACACTACTGCTGATACATATACAGTATTCTCTGACTAGCCTTATTTAAGGATGCCCAATGTGCCTTATGTACCTTACTGCATATGCCACTTTGCCTCTATACCAACATCAACACCAACATCAACTACTACCTCATTCATACATATACTGTGTACATTAACTTATATGCTGCTTTGCCACTCTTTGCAAATGTCAATGCTAGAACCTTCAGTTTATTTTATAGATACACTTTTTATACTTTTTGTACTACTATGCAAAAACTCAGGACAAGATTA
>JBBPBX010100971.1:0-12273 GCA_038048925.1 Garcialebias charrua
TTTAATTTCCTGAGATGTAATTATTTATTTTAAAGCATAACTCTCATAAAGAGTTCTCTGTTTGGTTTTTTACTTGTAGGTAAATATGAACACTTGTTTTTTTTTTTTCCAGGTTTGCATCATCTGACCTCCTGATGTGTTTCTGGCCCATGACTGCTCTGCTCTGCCATTCATGGTCGGTGTTCACCAAGAACTGAGAGGAACTCCCCATCAAGTTCAACTTGTGTTTATTTGTCTTATACAGGTTAACACAGAGTTAACAGTACAATGAAGTGCTCAGGATGAGAAGAGCAGATTTGACTTGCTAAAAATCAAAGAACAAACTACTGTATGTATACTAAAAGCATGCACAGTGAAAAAGTAATTATAATATTCACAAAGTCCTGAAGAGAGACGGATATAACAATGCAGCAGGATGAATTTGAATTAACTACTGCAAGTATTTCAAGCTAGTAATATAAGCTAACATGCACATAAAGTTTTAAATATATATATATATATAAATATATACACATACAGTATATATAATAAATATATATATATATATATATATATGTGTATATATATATATATATATATATATATATATATATATATATTTAAAACTTTATGTGCATATATATGTATGCACATAATCAACATTACACAGGTTGTGTGACAGGTTATTGCACAAGTACTGTAGTGACATTGAGATTTAATTATTAGTTATTACCAGTTGTTCAGTGTTATTTATTGATTATTTAACCACACCACCCCGTCAACTCATACCCTGCAGCCCGTTGAGTTCTTCCTGTTCTTAAATGACCTTGACCTTGGATCAAAGCAACGGGACCTTGCTGACCCGTACGGTGTCCATCAGTCCACGGTCAGACGGATTTTCACAGCAACTTTGTATTGACAGTACTCGGCTCTACCTGAAGAGCAGATACATAAAAATCTACCTGCAGACTTCAAGGACTACCCTGACACTACAGTCACACTACTTACTACTTGTAAGAAAATAAAATGTTCAAAACATTCTGACTTTTGTCTTCATTGATGTATTATCACCCAAAAAAAATGTGTACTGTATTTTGGTTTAAGACAGGCTTAGAGTCGTTTTAGCCATTTTATTAAAAAGAAATTTGATGATAATGTTACATTACTGTACAAAACGTATGAGTCAAGCTAAATGAGGCACAATATTTAAACACTGTTTAAATTATATTATTATTATTACATCTTCTGACTAACTCCCAGCTTCCTCGACTGCTTTTGGAGATTTAAAAACATGTAATCAGTCAGATTACAGTGCCTCAGTGGAAAAACTTGTTTGTATTTGGATCCAATCTCAGCTCCTCACTGCTTCCCTCATGTTTGAGCTGTAGCGGTGGTGTCTTCCCACGTCTCACAAACATCTAGGATGGACCAGGGGTTCCCTCATCATCACCAACACCTGCCGTGTCCTGTGCAGTGAAAGAAAACATCTCTTATTAAGACCTGCTACAAACAGTGATTTAACAGGTTTGACTTCAGCTCAACTTTTGTAAACAAACTTGAATTAAAATAACTTTTGTTTCTAAATCTGCTCTAAATCTCCTGCCTCCTTGTTTGAAACTGAACTGTCAGGTGGCTTTGACTCAAACAGTGGGGCTTCTGGTTGTCTTCCTCATGGACTGTAAACACTCAGCCCTAACTGTCACTTCTCCTGCCTCCTTGTTTGAAACTAACATTTGTGTTAATAAGAAAACATTGTACAGACAAAACACGTTTACTCAACAGATTAGCAAGGCTAACTATGTTAGCTGTGTTAGCCTACATGAGGCAGTTTGGTGAACTGAAAACAAATACCGACTTACCTTCATATTTATTTATGTAGTTGGACACAAAGCTTAAATCCTTTATCCTTCTTAATGTGGGCGCTTTAGAGAAGGTCTGAATTATTCTGTAGACATTATTAACAGTGACTGTCGGCAAGTCCTGCAGAGATCTCGTGAAGAACGCCATCGCTAACACCGTGTTGACTGCAAACCGGAAGTGCGTCTTACGGGTGAAGAATGCGGAAGTGCTGGAATGGAAGTCCGTGGCATATAGCCTATCCATCTGATGGTAACTTAAGTTTATATTGCTAAATACAACTGTTGGGTTGTGTAGCTTATGTGCTCAGTGAGTTTCTCCACCCTCCCTGGCTGTGGTGTGCTCCTGTTGGAGTTATGTGTTTGAGCACCTGTGTGCTCTTGTGGACTCTAGTTAAGCTAGAGTTTTGGCTGTGGTATGCTCCTGTTGGAGTTGTGTTTGGAGCACTGTGTGCCCGTGAAGACACCGTAGAGTGTGTGTTGGAGCACGGTGTGCTCGTAAGGACTCTGTAGATAGAGAGTGTTTGGAACACTGATAGTGTTCTGTTTTGTGACCTCAAGGTAACCTGAAAGGTGTGGACTTGAGCCCTGAGGCTCAATTGTGTTAAGTTTGAGGCTTGTATAGAGCTGTAAGGCTTGATACTCTCAGTAGGACAGTTGTGTTTTTTTCCTCATTATTTTTATAACTTTGCATGATCAGGTGGGCTTGGTAGTCCCATTTTCGCATTTTTGTTTAACTTTTAGGCCAAGTGGTTTTTGTACAGGTAGATGGTGGTCTGGGCCAGCTTTGACGGCCCTGTATTAGGATTGGCCTGGTTTGGACTGCTTTCTTTTAAGTTTGGCCAGCTCATCTGATCTATCTTTCAGTTGTCACTTTGTTTTTCTTTATTTTCCTGACGTGGGCGCCAGAAGGACGATCGGCTCCTGACCTAAGGGAGTCAGCCTGAGATGACCTCGTCTTCAACAGATGTCCTTAGTTTAGTTGAAATAAACTTTTGATTTAAACCTTTTTCTGTGTCCTGCATCCACCTTATGTGTTTTGACTTTTACCGGTCGTAACATTTGGGTTGGTGAAATCTGGATTGTCTACAAATTTGTGTGGCTATGTCGAAGCTTGGCAGCACTCAGACTGAATTATGTACTGTGTCAGAGAGCTGGAGCCAGCTGTTATCAGGACTGTGGACTTTAGCAGCACACATGAAGGTGGGAATATCTGGAGAAGCTGTAAACTTTGGCGTAAGGAATCAATTCGGCTGATTGAAGCTTTACATAGGAAAAATTTTACCAACAAGACTTTAAAAGGCAGAAACAGCAACTCACAAGTTCTGCCTGACCTAAAATGTAGCCTTGACGACGGGCTTATCTCAACTCCTCCTAGCATGCTTTGAAAAAAAACACAAAGATGCTTAGTCTGTCTCCTCACCCCTCCCTTCCCCAAGGCTGTGGGCATGTGACAGAAGAACCTCAACCGAGCTGATGATAACTGAAAGTTATGCATCATAACTCATGTTCCCTGAAGGAAGGGAACGAGGTGCAACATAGATGCTATGGGAAATTGCACTCCGTGCGATTACCTGAAGGAATACAATCACGCCTTTACGACTGGGGCGTCAGCGTCACGCCAGAGACCCCACCCTCTAGGTACTTAAGGCGCTGACGCCCATCTTACTTTCTCCAAAATGCACTTCACCGAGCTTTCAGCATTGAAAAGGGCCAAGTATGTTGCTCCTCGTTCCCTTCTTTCAGGGAACATGAGTTATGGTGCATAACTTTCAGTTCCCTTATCAATCAGTCACTCGGTGCAACATAGATGCTATGGGAATGTAATTCATTCACGCCCTTGAAATGCTCAGTAAAATGCATCCTAGTGTGAACGTCCGCCTTTATTCAATAGGCATCTCAAGATCGCTTTCTACTGTGTGTTAGAAAGGACAGCCTGAGTGACATCACACGCAGTAACGTCCAAACTGTAATGCTTTGCAAACGTATTTGTAGAGCTCCAGTTCGCAGCCGCACAGATGTCTGCCACTGGTACACCCTTGAACAATGACCACGAGGTGGCCAGGCCCCGAGTGGAGTGGGCACGCACTCCAGAGGGCACCTGTTGACCTTTGCTACTGTACGCCCTTTTTATGGCCTCAGTCACCCAGTGTGAGAGGCGTTGCTTTGATAGGGCCCTGCCAGTAGCTGGTGCCGCAAAGCACACAAACAGTTGATTTGTTTTCCTCCATTCAGCTGTTCTCTACATGTAAGTGCTTAAATCCCTCATAGGGCAGAGAGCCTTCAGCCTTTTCTGCTCCTAAGTGAGGATAGGAGCAGGAGGAAAAGAAGAGAGATCAGAGTCCAGACTTCTGGGGTTCAGAGTCAAGACCTTAGGGATATATGCAGGATTGGGCCTTAGGGTGACCTTTGACCCATCAGGGGAGAACTTGGTACACATTGGGTACACGGAAAAAGCATGGAGGTCACCCACACGTTTCGTCGAGCACAGAGCCAGGTGACCTTTGACCCATCAGGGGAGAACCTGGTACACATTGGGTGCACGGACAAAGCATGGAGGTCACCCACACGTTTCGCCGAGCACAGAGCCAGAAGCAGAGCGGTCTTATCAGATAATAAATCTATCTTAATGTCGCTCAGTTGTTCGAATGGGGGGTCACAGAGAGCCCCCAAGACCAGAGTAAGATCCCATCCAGGGGTCAATATCCTGCTGGGAGGTCTCTTCCTTAACACGCCCTTCATAAATCTTATTATGAGTGGGTGCGCGCCAGGCGTCTTGCTCCCCCAGCCCTCGTGACAAGCTGAAATAGCTGATAAAAACACCTTAATGGTTGAGAAAGAACGATTTTTCTCAAGCAGATCTTGAAGAAAGGTGAGGAGCTGGACCAAGTCACATGAATAAGAAATAATATTTCTTTCCATGTACCGAGATTAAAAAATATGCCATTTCCGGGCGTAGAGAGACTGTGTTGACATAGCTCGAGCGTTTTGAATGGTATTTACCACGTTCTCGGGCAGCCCCAGGCCACCAGTTTGTTCCTCTCAGCCACCAAGCTGAAATCTGCCATAGCTCTCAGCATAAGCGGCGAGGCTGTTCCTTCTGGTGACATGGTGGGTCCCTGGAGAGGAGCAGGTGACGGAACCAGCTACTTCTCGAGGGTCCTGATTTCTGTGGCCCTTTGAGGGTCAACCAGGTTAGGGAGAGGATCCTCTTGCAGATGCACCTCCAAACCTCTCTGATGGAGAGTGTTAGGAGGCAGAGGCCTCTGCTGTCATTATTGGGCAAAAGTGAAACAGAATGCCTGTTTTTTCTGTTTTTGTGGGGAGTCATGTTTCGGAGTGGGTGCAAGTTCTGGATACGAGCAGACCTCCTGACTCAAGCCAGCTTCATGGTTGGGTCTGGTTCACTGGCTTCCGGTCTCATCAGTACCCTGGGGCCTGATGATCCTCCAGGAGGCTGTGTTTCACCTGATGGGAGGGTGTCGTTTAATAGTAGAACTGATTCAGTACAGCGAGCGTGGTCACACGCTGCAGGATCATTGCTTGAACAGGGCATGTCGCCCACTGAGGATAAGTAGACAGTTTCAGCAGGCAGATGTGAAGCTGTCCGATATAGTCCTCCGTGTTGAGCAGTTTTTTGTTTGGCTGGTGACAGAAAGTCCAGTCCCCTTCGGTTAGAGGGAAGAGGAGTCTGATTTAGCCCTGGTGTCATTTCTGCTCTGCATTGGGTGTTTACACATGCTACAGTATCATCACCACTTCCTTTGTGAACGTGTGACACTGGTTTTTGCCTGTGGGCTTCTGTCGTAACCCCGTCACTCACTGGAATCCATTGAATGGGAGCTGGCCCGGAAGGTGGACTGCCAGGTTCTGTCGGCGCGCAAACCTGGAGCACGGAGGTGTCACAGGTTTGTTTGAATTGTGTATTACCGGCCCTGTGCATTACAACGATGCGGGGACTGGAACACGTGACCCCCCTCACCTGTCTCTGTGAGGACTGACGGGCTTGTTTGCCAACGCCTCTGGCACTGTCTGTTGCAGACAGGCCCGAGGCACCTAGCTGGGACTTATTGATTAGACTAACACCACGTGAGCCGTGAGGGAGGGAGGGAAGATGGCCCCTGCCCTTTATGTCAGTTGGAAGAACAGAGGGGGCTGTGCTGCTGATGTTACTATGTTTTGTTTGTTGTTTGTTGCTTCTTTTTGTTTTAGTCAAGAAACAAAGAGGGGCTGTTTTCTGAACTTTATTCGTGCTTATGTGTAAAAACATATTTGACTTTGTGTCACTCACAGCAGAAAAAACATGATTTGTGCGTAAAACAAAGTCACCAGCTTTTTGTACCGTGTTACAATCAAAGTCTGGATGTGAAAAGATCATTTCCCGTACCACGTGGGCGGGTGATCGTGTAAAGTCAAGAAGAGGGCCTGGTTCGTCAGGCCCGTTTCTGTCTGGTGTCCCGGTTCGTCGAGGAGGCCCTGTGTCGGACCGCCTGGCGGGGAACAAATCTGTTCTTACTCCAGGCGTGTTCGGTCCGAGTTGGGTCCGGCGGTGGTCTCCGCCGGTGCTCGTCCTCGTATGCCGGCCACTTTTGCGGTGGGACACGTGTAGTTGAGTGGTGTCGAGGCTACGGTGCTCTGCTCCCAGCTGATTCCCTGGGGGGGACGCGAAGGCTCTTCTGGGGATGCCTACCCGGAGAGCTTCAGCCTGTTTGCGCCTCTGGTCCAGTCTGGTCTGAATTCGATCCAGAGCTTTACCGAATAATCCCGTCGGCTCTATGGAGTGGTGCAGAAAAGGAATTTTTTGTCCCTCCGGGAGGACAGTTAGGGTCTGAGGAATGAGATAAACCAGAGAAATATTATGCTTTCTGACTATTTTATCAAATTTAAGTGTATTCATTAAAACTGACCATATACTTAGTGTCAGGCTGACTTTTTAGTGAGGCAGCTTTTGCTTTGAAGACACTGATTATGTGGGAGAGGTAAGGGCCCTACTCTTTTTCACATATAACTTTGTTTTTATTGGCAAAAGTTGCAACATTCTAGTCAAAGTAACAAATGTTATCCCTCACCCGTGCCTTGCACCGACTCACACAAAAACATATGTGAGAGTGAAGTCATTATAGACACGCACACACACGCACGCATGCATACACATTCACACACCTCAAAGGTATAAAATAGGAGGCGCTCGGATGGACATCCGAAGTCTACCGTGGGTCTGATCAATGCCCGGTGTTACATTGAAGAACATATCTCCCACCGAATGAAGCGGCTTCCTCGTTTGTATCAACGGTGAGGGGTTCTGATCTTTTTATTTCAATGCCTTTTTCTGAGTGTGTGTGAAAGCTTGAGGCTTTGCTGTTGTTCGTGGCGGGGTTTAAAATTGATGCTTAACCCTAGCAAATAACAGTATGTGTTGTTTTGAGCATTTTTATGCTTTGCAGAGTTTCATTGTATCTGTGGCAACTTTTTATTAAAGCATACTGAAGTACACAGTTCTGAGAGTGTGTTTTCATTGTACCGACCTTTTTCCCGAGTCCTGCACATTTAAAATAAAATATCATAAGACATTTTGGCGCTGCGAGTAGCAGGGTTTTGGAGAAAAAGGCTGTACAATGTTTAAGAAAAGAGATAAAGCAGATGCAGGAGTGAAAACTGAGTTGGTGGAGGGGTGGAGGGATGTCCAGTACCAACAAATTGCTGCATGTTTGCGAGGCAGTGGGGGATGCCCTTCTCCTTGTAATGATTCTTTAAATGCTGAGAATTCAGGTGATTTTTTGACGGCTTTGAAAACAGTAGAAGTTAAAAAAGGGGCACCTGTGTGTGGTTTGCAGAAACATGTGTGGATTTGTGCGACTGCATGGAAAAGCTTACATGAAAAGAATCAGCAAATACAGGCGCAAATGTTGAAGTACAAGGCCGCTTCGGAGGAAGCGCAGACAGACTGCTTGTTGCAGAAACAGCATGTGCAATTATTAAATGAGCAGCTGGAGAAAATGACAGAACTTGTAGGAGTGGTGACGCAAGTTACCATGCTGAAGAGTGAAAAGTACAGGAGGAAAAAACGAAGCGTCTCCCCAAACAGAGTCAGAGCTTTTGTCGCTGGGCTGGGTTCTGGCTTTGATCCAGCAAGTTGGGATGAGAGTGATAAAAATGATTATTTTTGGGACAAAGAGCAGGACGTGAGCAGTCGGGTGGAGGTTGCTCCTCCTGTCTCCTCGGTCCCCAGTAAAAATGTCAGAATTATGGAGCTAGGCTCTCTGGGTGAATGGAATTCAACTAGAGGTGAACCTCAGGGCGAAACACATGAAAGACAGTATAATCAACTGACGACGCGCGGGCCAAAAAGAGACGCTCGGAAAAACACGGGACCCACTCGCTCTGGTCTCTGGAGAGCATTAATTAAATCAGGGGTTTCTCCTAATGAAATAGACGGATTGCTTATTGATCAGTTGAGGTCCAGATGTAAACAGAGAGGCTTGAAAGTGTATTGTGCTAGTTATGACGTGGAAAATTTAACACAGGTCCTGAGAAACGTTTTCCAAACCGCTCCTGTTCTTCCTCCAACCTCCTCAGTTGAGCTCAGACCCACGCGCGCCAGCGCAGTGGGTGTGCAGAGCGAGGAGGGGAGCGGGGAGGGGAGCCAGGTTGCTCATGTTGAGTTAGAAAGAGACTCCTCGGAGGAGGAGTTCATTAGAGTCAGAACTGTGGAGCAGAAAAAAAAGAACAGAAAAGGCAAACAGAGAACACAGTTATATCCAGATTTGCAGGATCTGATAGACTTCGAATAGGAAAAAAGCCAGGCCCCAGAAATAAAGATTACAAATTGGTCAACAGATAACATTAGACCGCATGTTCAGATAGAAATTTATTGGAAGAATAAAAATGTTCAAAAAGTGCTGGCACTCGTTGAAACAGGGTGTAAAGGGGTTAATGAGGGGGTCAGTTTAATACTGACCTCCTTTTTACCTTAATTTACTTATTCAGATTGAATAGTAATTTCACGGATTCTCTTCTTTTTCAGTTTATTCAATATTTCTGTGATCTTTATGATGGATAAATAAACAGAGCCATTAAGTGACAATGGACACGTTAACTTAGTTTGATATGTCAAAGAGACACTATCATTTATTTAAAATAAATCAACTAAATTAACACCATTACACTTGATTGACATGATTTCACTTTCTTTCAATTCAAATACGTCAGCACACTTAAATTTAACACAACAGACATAAATATTAGATGTTAAGCATATTTAGTCTGTGGGCTCTTTAACTTAAAAATATAGTTTCCAGCTTAGGTTGAGAGGGAAAAGAAATAGGAGGAAAGATTTAAGAAGAAAATTATCCTGAGCATGAGACCAGAGTGACACTTTTCATCCGACTTCTGCTAAAATCCAGGTACGTTTTGTAAACAGCTCCTTTACCTTTTGACGACCGCCCGGTAAGAGGGAAGACACCAGCCTTCAGATGCACAGAGTCCTTTAGTCCCAGCACGTCCAAAACTGGTTTTAGTTTACGTTTCAACGTCTCCTGGCTTCCGCGTTGGTCATCAGAGAATATGTCAGCTTCAGGCCTCTGACTTCAAGATAAACTTATTCCAGGAGGGAATAAACAAAGTTTTTGAGCTCGGCTTGTTCGAAGTAGACTCATAACAGCCTGTTATCAGTCCTTAGCTGAAGACGCCGGTCGTTAGCTCTTGACCACACGTGTCCAGCTCTTGGGAAAGTTCACATCTCTTTGAAGTTCCCAGCAACTCACTGAAGCGTTTCAGCACAGCTTAGACTAGTACTTAAGGAAGGACCAGTCGAGGAGTTCATTTGTCTTATCAAACCCAAGGTTAACAAGCAGCAGCAGAGGGAGATTTGTTTAGGAACAGACAGAGAAAGCTGGAGCCTTGTTCAATGAAAAACAACTGATTAAACTGTCTTCTTATTTCTAAACAGAACAGTCGGGTCTCTGTGACCCGATATTTCCCTTTAACACAGCAGTGGACACAGTTTAACTCTCACAGAATAACACAGCTTAAAAGCACCATCATGAGAATGACAAAAGTTATTCTTTTGATCACATTAGGATCAAATCAAAGATAGAAATAGTCTCTTTTGGTGACTATATTTATCAGATTATAGCTAAATGAATGATTTTGTAGTAAATGTCTTGCTTCACTGAGAGGTCAGTAAAGGTCATCACTGGACAGTTCAAAAGTACACAGGTGTCTTAAAAGTGGACAAGGTCATGTCCACTACATCTCCCCCCTTTTGGAAGCCATCGCCAGTCCTTGGGGATGGGGTCCAACACGAAAGGAAACCTTGAACTGTCTTTGATCTTGAAGTAATCCAGCAAGTGGAAAAGAAAAATCAAAAATTATAATCCCATAAAGTTTTGGAAATTTCATACTGTTCGGAGGTAATCCCATTGCGAAAAGCTTTTAATCCTTTGGAAAACAAAGTCTTATAATCCACAGCGGTAATTCCACAACGATTAGTTTTGTTGATTGATCAGCAACAATTGTTTTCATAATCAGCATGTAGAGGGGATCCCTCGATTGACGCAGAGGAGGCGACCCTTGGATGAAGGTTGAAGACCAAGCGTTGGAGCTGCAGGTCCCCACATCGAAGGTTGTTGGCTGGTTGGTTTCCAGTCAGTGCCACTCTGGTTCTATGTGTCATGCAATTATGTGGTTTTTTAAGGTGGGCTTATGATTGGGATTTTACATTAAGCCTTACCTATATGCACCTGGTATGTAAGCTATCATGGTTTAGATCAGCTACACTTACCAATTAAGGGGTGGATCAATTCTGTAAATTTAGATATAGGGATTTGTACCTATAAAATTTTGGAGGGCTTCTGTAACGAAGGCCTCTAATTCCAAACTATTCCTCCATTCATTACTTAGTTTAGGTTAAACTAAAATAAAAATGAAATATAGTTTGATCTAAATGTCTGTTGTCTTTTAGACGAACGACGTAGGATTTGGTATTCCTAATAAATTTTGAAGTCTATGGCGAGACTCATCAAAATAAATAGACAATCTAGAATAGAAACGATCGAATCGGTTCAATTTAGAAATTATGAGACCAGTGTAGTTTATTGTACCTTAAGTAGCTTTAAACTACATTGACTCTTCGACGATTGAGATTTAACAAAACGAACTGCATGTTGGCATAGTTAAATCCATATCATTCATTAACCCATGTTAATACAAAACCTGTTTGGCTGGGAGTGTTCAGAACCAAAACAATATCTCAACTAATGACAACAGTAATGACTAAACAACAAGGAAACAAACGTTTCACTGCTTCGACACACTCCTGTCGTCAGATTCCAAAGTGCAACACACAAGAAAAACAGGTCTCAACTTTATGACCGAGGTCAAATTAAATCTCGTGGATTTAAACGGTTGTTAAGGTTAGTTTTTTGTTGTGGGTTTTAAGCTTAGCGTTTCTAAGTTCAAATTGGACAATGCGACTTATAGGGTGGGAAATATGGTAGTTTAAACCTGATTAGTTTATTTACTAACTTGTGTTTGGACGACCTTATTATCCCATGAAGTCGGTGAGTTTGTGAGATCTTTGTCTTTTGTGGAGTCATTGAACGCCTTGTAAGGTTTGATCTGATTTCGATGTACCCATTTAGCAATTGGCTCTTTGCGGCCTTTGCTGATTTTGATTTCGTAGACGACTGAGGACACTTTGTCTGTTATCAGATGAGGTCCAGTCCACCTGGGCATTAGTTTGCGGGCGAGAGTTCCGGTCCCGGACTCTCCTTTCCCGGTTGCTGGGGCGAACGTATAGTACCAGACTCTGTCTCCCACTTGGAGTTCATTGTGAGAGGCCTTCTGGTCATAGTACGCCTTGCGTCCTTCAGCGGACCTTTCCAGGTTTTTCTGGGCGAAAGCAAAAGTGTTTCTGAGGTGTACATTCAAATCTTTCATGTATTGTTGTGTAGTGTAGGCTGTCGCCATGACGGCGTCGCCTGGTTGGTACAACAGGTGTAGAGGGAGAGTCATTTGTCGACCGGTCATCATCTCGAAGGGAGAGATGCCAGTTGATGTGTGTGGAGTGGCTCTTATGGCCATGAGGACCAGAGGGAGTTTCACATCCCAGTCCTTGTGGTTTGCAGCCACGTATTTCTTCAAAATACTCACCACAGTTCTGTTTGCTCTCTCTACTTGGCCTGAAGCCTGTGGGTGGTAGCCGACATGAAAGTTGGCCTTGACGCCTAGCGTCTTCCACAGTTCTTTCATCACTTCACCTGTGAAGTGTGTACCTTGGTCTGAGTTCACCCGAAGGGGAAGTCCAAACCTTGAGAATATATGATTCATTAACAACATAGCAGTTGTTTGTGCTGTGTCGTTAGGAGCTGGTAGGCATTCTACCCATTTGGTAAATGCACAGGTTACCGTGAGAAAATATTTATTTCCTCTAGAGCTC
>JBBPBX010100972.1:0-12272 GCA_038048925.1 Garcialebias charrua
TATGGGCCCAAAATAATCAGATCCGACCCGGCCCAAGCTCGTAGCCATCACTTCCGAACCCCACCCGACAAATTAATGGTAATTACAGGTCCGAACCTCCCCAAAACACAGAATTTTTAAATTAAGATTTGACTGCTTATCGATCAGCGGACGTGTGGACTGTGGTAAAGTTAGTTTTACGTTGGACATTCGAGCTCCGTGGCGTCAGCGGTGTGTTCCTCTCGTTCAATCTGATGCATGCAGTCTGATTTCAGTCAGTCGAACTCGAATGAGAGCAACGCACCGCTGACGCCACGGAGCCCGAATGTCCAACGTCCGACATAAAACTAACTTCACCGCGGTGATGCTCGGCTGAATAAAAGGTGCAGAAGATCGGAGCTGAGGGGGCGTTTGTCCTTTCATGGCCATCGAAGAGCATTAAAACCCTGTTTCTGCTGCATTCTGGTTTATTCAGACACGGGCCCTGCTCTGACTCATCTGCTTTGGGATCTCGCCTGTTTGGGTCATCGGTCGTGCTCGTTCGCTGAGTGCATCAGCTGAATGAACGGCCATTTGCTGTATGGATCACTGCCATCGCAGTATAGTCCCATCTGAAGCTTAACTGAACTTTATTTTACCTCAAGGCCGGTCAGTCCGCGGTGAAATGGCCGCGTGCGGCTGGTGAAGGTATGGCAAGTCATGTTGCCATATAATTAGATTTATGGCAAGTCATGTTGCCATATTATTGGATTTATGGCAAGTCATGTTGTCATATAATTGGATTTATGGCAAGTCATGTTGCCATATAACTGGATCACGGCTGATCTGCTGACACAATCAAAAGCCAGACACTGATCCGGTGTTCCGTGTAGCCAGCATTCATGTGGAGGTGGCATACATTTTGTTAATACGCATGCGCGCATGCGCAGTTGCAATAAGCCCATTACGTCATCATGGAGCCCGTGTGATCATCGTACACTGCAAGTTACGAGCAAAATATAAGTCTGTGAATGGTTTTGTGCACAGTACACATGGTGTTATTGTGTATTTACATAATTTACAGTGTGCAGTGCATTTTCTGAACCGTAAGTAAATTGTTTTGTTGACGCTTTGTGTGTAACATGTGCGCGACTTCGGAGTGAAAACTACGTTTGTTTGTGTGAGACCAGTGCAAGTGAAGTTAGTCCAAGCTTTGTGAATTTATAAAGACAATATAATCAATCCGTTGCAGACGAGGGAGGGATGGGGGCGACCTGAAGAAGTGCCTGTGCAGATTACTTCTACTAGCATATTTAGTTAGATTCATACAGTACCAGCACATTATGGTGAAGCGATGAATAACCTGAAAACAACCTGAAAAGCTCTGAGGTTTAGTATCTACACACTACACAGTACTAACGTTGGGCACGTTTTATTAAAAGATGTGGGACACAATCTTATTTATCTTAAATTAGCACAGACAGAGCGCAGCCAAAGCCTTAAAGTCCTCCTTCACCGAGCCTGGCTGTTAGTTTCAACAGTAATACAAGACAGGTCATGCAGCCACACTGCTGCAATACTGTGGAATAAATGCTGATAATTGTTTTATTTTTATTAATTACTTTAATTGCGTTTTGCAATGATAGGATGCACCTACTGTTTTTAGTTTGTAATAAGCCTGGATGGAATTTTGGACTCTGTGCAGCTCCTAGAGATTAAATGTCCTCTAAATAGCTTCATTTCATTTGCAGTTTTGGTGTTGGCCAAATTGTGACATCAGATGCTTAGAAGATGAGAAGTACCTCATTCTAACCAATGGGCAAAGTGGATTCTACGTCCAGGTGAGTAAATGTTGCAATTTTCAGTATAGGTACTTATGTGACAGGTACTGTATTTGTAAACCTTCATTAAAACATATTGTACATTTATTCTTCCAGGTTCAGCTGACAGTGACGTGCCTGCAGAGCAGATTCGTGTGTGTGTGCCTCTTTGTTAAAATCTAAGAAGAGTTTAGATTCAAACGAGTCTCCTTCGTTATGTTTACATTTATATTTATCCTGTGAACATTATGTGTCATGTACTAAGTGTATTTCTTATGTGTGCTATTATATAAATGTACCTGCTCTTCAGTTCTGCCAATTTATGTGTGACCATCCCCCAGGAATGTGTTCCTGTGTGTTTGGCTGGTTATCTGGACACCAACAGAACACCTGGAGTTTGACTTTTTTTTTTTTTTTTTTTACAAAGACTTTACAGATAAACAGATGAAACACCTCCATAACTTTTACTTTTCAATAAGATTCAGCTCTGCCACAAATACCTTGATGTATTTAAAATGCAGTAAGCACATACATATTCATACACAACACATCAAGAGCACTGTATGAAGCTGCTTTGGAGAACATACCAGTCTTAATTTTTGTTTATATTAGTTTTTAGTTGTATTACAAAAATTCAACTCCAAGGCATAATATCACCTTCAGACATATTAACTCCATCCATCCAACCATCCATCCATCCATCCATCCAACCTTCCATCATCTTCCTCCTGGTTTCACATCATGTCACAGGGGCAGCAGCTCGAGCAGGGAGTGTCCAGCCATCTCTTTCCAGAGCAACTTCTTCCATCTCTTCTGGGAGGACTCTTATGGCCTTCACAGACCACTCCAGCATGTCCTGGGTCTTCCCTGGGGTCTCCTCCCAGTCTACATGTTAACATGCAATAAAATGTGCAGACGACAATAAAACAATTATTTTGCAACTAACCTACTGTATTTGTTTAGGTGTTGCTTTTTCAACAGCTGTGCTTTATCATCCATTACAAAGCTCTTTCTTAGTTTCGTCAAAGTCATTACAACTTGATCTACAACAGGCAGACCATGAAACAGGAGCAAATTGTTGTAAGCAGGAAACAACTTACATTACACATTTGATGGAGGACCTTTTTGAATAGTTGTGTTCTTCTATCCCTGGATCTGACTAATGACATCAGGCATCACAGGACGACGTTGATGTTGAGCACAACTACTCTAATGGAACTGTTACCATAGGTGTATAGCTTTTTAACAGCTTGACATAAAAAATGACCAATTCCAAAATTGCTCTATTGACTGAAGTACTAAATTATGGTGTGTTGTGTCGAATGCTTTATAAACATCCTGGAAGAAGATACAACTTTCATCATAAATGTAGCTTCATGTACTCTACAAGCATTAGTGTTAAGATTCTAGTGCCTCCACACATCTGTTAAATTAAAATTTTGCATGAAGAGGTTCACGTTTAAATTAACTGCGGTCCATGTTGCGATCAAGTACCATGTTTTACTCTCTGCTTATGGCTATTAAAACATTAAAATGGTTTACAACATTTGGAGACACTAAAGTTAGTTAGCTAGTGAGGGTGTCATACAGCTGTTAACCAGCAAGTGAGGGTGTCATACAGCTGTTAACCAGCAAGTGAGGGTGTCAACAGCTGTTAACCTGCTAGTGAGACTGTCATACAGCTGTTAAACTGCTAGTGAGGGTGTCATACAGCTGTTAAAGTGCGACTAAACCCAGGTTGAGACGGTAACTCCTCCTTCCAAAATCTCCCTGAAAATGGGCGTGTCGAGAGACAAGGAAGGGTGGAGGTAGAGTTGTGCTTTTGTTCACGCCTCCACCTGCAACAACCTAAAACAAATTAAACCTCTAGCCAACAACATACACCAAGCAACAACAAAGAATAAACATGTAGATGTATTTATCTATTCCACCCATTCCATCCAAAACCAAAGGCCTAAAAAAATGAAAATAAAAATAAAACCGCTTGTCAGGAGTGAAATGCAGCACTTCCATATAAGGTATGCACTTCTCATCTCTGCAGGGGATTGGCTCTGCTTGAACCACCTGTGTGACATCACACATGAGCAGACATGTCACACATGAGCAGACATGTCACACATGAGCGTTTGCACAAATAAGAAAATTAAGGTGTAATCCACCAGTTCAACCCATAGAACTACCGTAAACACATTTTTAGACCAAATATTGCCAAATATTGCCAATTTACACAGATATGCACAATTATGTGAGAATAAACACAGCCATAGTGCTAGATAACATTTTAAACACATTCTAGGGAGTTTATCAGCTAAAAAAAGTTAATTTTGGGTTTAGTCGCACTTTAAACTGCTAGTGAGGGTGTCATACAGCTGTTAAACAGCAAGTGAGGGTGTCATACAGCTGTTAACCTGCTAGTGAGGGTGTCATACACCTGTTAAACAGCAAGTGAGGGTGTCATACAGCTGTTAAACTGCTAGTGAGGGTGTCATATAGCTGTTAAACAGCAAGTGAGGTGCCATACAGCTGTTAAACAGCAAGTGAGGGGGTCATACAGCTGTTAACCAGCAAGTAAGGGTGTCATACAGCTGTTAACCAGCAAGTGAGGGTGTCATACAGCTGTTAACCAGCAAGTAAGGGTGTCATACAGCTGTTAACCAGCAAGTGAGGGTGTCAACAGCTGTTAACCTGCTAGTGAGGCTGTCATACAGCAGTTAAACTGCTAGTGAGGGTGTCATACAGCTGTGAAACAGCAAGCGAGGGTGTCATACAGCTGTTAACCTGCTAGTGAGGCTGTCATACAGCTGTTAAAGTGCTAGTAAGGCTGTCATACAGCTGTTAAACTGTTAGTGAGGCTGTCATACAGCTGTTAAAGTGCTAGTAAGGCTGTCATACAGCTGTTAAACTGCTAGTAAGGCTGTCATACAGCTGTTAAACTGCTAGTGAGGGTGTCATACAACTGTTAAACAGCAAGTGAGGGTGTCATACAACTGTTAACCAGCAAGTGAGGGTGTCATACAGCTGTTAACCAGCAAGTGAGGCTGTCATACAGCTGTTAACCAGCAAGTGAGGGTGTCAACAGCTGTTAACCTGCTAGTGAGGCTGTCATACAGCTGTTAAACTGCTAGTGAGGGTGTCATACAGCTGTGAAACAGCAAGTGAGGGTGTCATACAGCTGTTAACCTGCTAGTGAGGCTGTCATACAGCTGTTAAAGTGCTAGTAATATTCAAATATTATTCCAACATCATCAACACCTGTCCTGGAAACTCTAAACAGCTCTTCTCCACAATAACTCATCTGCTTAATCCCATTAAACAAACTCATGAGGACTCTGTTCAAAAATGCAACCTGTTCCTCTCATCATTTAAAAACAAAGTTGACACTATCAGATCTCAGCTCCACAACCTCCCTGATCTTAGTGTACCATCTACCCGTCTGCTTTCTGGGACCCTGAGCAGCTTTGATGAAGTCGTTCAGAGTGAGGTAGAGACCATCCTCAAGAAAATGAAGCCTTCATCCTGCGCCCTGGATCCCTTCCCCTCGTCTCTCATAAAATCCAATCACTCTGCAATAAGCCCATTAATCACACAAATAATAAACAAGTCTCTACAATCTGGTCATGTTCCATTGCCTCTAAAAACTGCCATCATTAGGCCTCTTCTGAAAAAATCTAATTTGGATCCCGACATTTTTTCTAATTACCGCCCAATTTCCCACCTCCCATTTCTGTCCAAAGTGCTGGAGAAAGCAGTTGCTGCTCAGCTGCAGGACCACCTACAACAACACTCCCTGTATGAGAAATTCCAGTCTGGATTCAGAGCAGCTCACAGTACTGAGACTGCACTGCTGAGAGTAACAAATGATGTCCTCATGGCTGCTGACACTGGTTCTCCCTCCATCCTTGTCCTCCTTGACCTCACTGCAGCCTTCGACACTGTGGACCATAATATCCTCCTCCACCGTCTTCATGTGGAGGTCGGTCTCTGTGACATTGTCCTGGACTGGTTCAGATCTTTCCTCTCCGATAGGCTGGAATGTGTTAGCCTTGGCAATGCCACTTCCCAGACAGTCGGTGTCTCCTGTGGTGTCCCTCAGGGGTCAGTTCTGGGGCCCCTGCTGTTTTCCCTCTACATGCTGCCTTTAGGTCAAATTATCAATCAGTTCAACATTTCTTTTCACTGCTATGCCGACGACACACAGCTTTACATCAGGACTGGAACATCATCATCATCCCTATCTCCGTCTTCACTCACTGTTCTCTCTGCCTGCCTGGAGGAAATAAAGGCATGGATGAATCAGAATTTTCTTCAATTAAACTGCTCGAAGACTGAGGCCATATTGATTGGCACCCCTCACCAGATACAAACATCAACTTTAACAACAATCTCCTTCTCTGGTCAAGACATCCCCCTCTCCACCTCTGTTACAAATCTTGGAATAAAAATGGACTCTCATCTTACATTTGAAAATCACATTAAGCATCTGTTTAAAACCTGCTTCTTCCATCTTCGAAACATCTCCAGACTTCGCCCATCTCTGACTTTTCCTGATGCTGAGAAACTCGTCCATGCCTTTGTCTCCTCCAGGCTCGACTACTGCAACTCCCTGTTTATTGGTATCCCTGGCAAAAACCTTCAGAAACTTCAATACATTCAAAACAGTGCAGCAAGGATTCTGTTGAGAGTTCGTAAATTTGAACATATTACACCCATTCTCCATAACCTCCATTGGCTTCCTGTCACCTACAGAATTCAGTACAAAACTGCTCTCATTACCCATCAATGCTTGCACGGCACTTCACCTGACTATCTAAAGGACATTCTTGCACCATATTCATCCACCCGGTCTCTACGATCACAGAACAGTAATTTCCTTCATATTCCTCGGACCAAGTTGAGGACCATGGGAGACCGAGCATTCTGTGTGGCTGCCCCCCGCCTGTGGAACTCCCTCCCTGATGACCTGAGAGCTCCACAGTCACTGGTTGACTTTAAAAGCAGCATAAAGACCTTTCTTTTTAAGCAAGCCTATTCTGCCTCCACATGATTTTATCTTTGATCTTAGCTGATATCATTATTGATTTTACTTGATTTTATCACTTGTTTTATTTTATTTATTTTTAAGCAAGCCTAATCTGCATCCACATGATTTTATCTTTGATCTTAGTCGATATTATTATTGATTTTATTTGATTTTATCACTTGTTTTATTTTGATCTTTGCTTTATTACACTTTGTAGCACTTTGAGATTTTTATTAATGAAAAGTGCATTATAAATGGAATCCATTATTATTATTATTATTAGCAAGGCTGTCATACAGCTGTTAAACTACTAGTGAGGCTGTCATACAGCTGTTAAACTGCTAGTGAGGGTGTCATACAGCTGTTAAACAGCAAGTGAGGGTGTCATACAGCTGTTAACCTGCTAGTGAGGCTGTCATACAGCTGTTAAAGTGCTAGTGAGGCTGTCATACAGCTGTTAAAGTGCTAGTGAGGCTGTCATACAGCTGTTAAAGTGCTATTAAGGATGTCATACAGTTTTTAAAGTGCTAGTAAGGCTGTCATACAGCTACTAAACTGCTAGTTTCTCTGTTCAATAGCCTACTGCTCTGAAAACACATCTCTTTAGACTAGCTTATCATTAACTCTCCTAAATGTATTTAATTTTATTTTGTATTTTATATTCTTTAATTATTCTATATTTCTATTTGTTCCTACTGATGTTTCAACTGTGTTTGTTTTGTTTCTTTAGTTTCTTCTTCAGCTGTTAAACTGCTACAAAAGAATGTGTTGATAAAAAAAGTTGATTTCACAGCAGATAGATGCAGCCGTGCGTTTGTGCTACGCGTATGGCGTCTGCAGATGTATGACGGCTTCACAGAACACCGGCCCGCCCATCCAGCACATCATCACGGCCCGGACCGACCTGGATTTGGCTCGGGTCGGTCCAAGCTTTGGGCCCAGTTTAGAAATGACAGCTCTACCACTGAGCCGACTCCAGTCTCATCCTGAAAATACAAAATCGACCCGAAAGACTGAAAAAAGCTTCTCACTCGTTACGAAAATGACTCTTATAATAAATAAATGTAATAAAAAGAGCGTTCAGTGAAAACAGAAGGTCTGACTTTGACTTCCTGTTTCAGAGACGCCCCCATCAGGTGTTCTGAACTCGTTTGAATGAAAGTCATAAACAACAAAAAACATGAATAATAAGGAGCTAAACTTGAAAGCTTTGATGTGTTTAAATGGGAAGGTTAAACGTTGTGTACTGGTTCACACCGTGGGTTGTATGAATAAAACTCAGCTTGACTTTCCCCGTGCAGGTGTTGCTCGTTTCAGAGCTGTGGATTGATTTCTAATGAAGACCCCCCCACACACACACACACACACACACACACACACACTGTGCTGCAGTAAACCTCATTTCACAAGGTTGAATCACTAACAAAGAGCAGGAGTTGATGAAAAGAGTTCCACAGATAAAGAAATGTGAGTGAAGGAAGCAGGAAGAGAGCAGGAGGTTCTACTTTTCTAGGAGGAGCAGAGCTTTGTTCCCTCCTCTACACAAACTTTACATTAAATGTGTACAGTGCTAAATGTTCTGTTTTGTAGCTGAACTTCTGCTGCACTCTGGTTGTTTCCTCTGGTTGTTCCCTCAGATGTTCCAGATGTTGATGGAAGAAACTCTTTGCTCACAGGATTCTTCCAGTTTACTGAAAGGCAACAACACGGAGCAGTGGTATTTGTTTGTGGCTGATGTTTGGGCCGCGGCTCTGACAGTCGCTGAACGTTGAGGTTGCCTTTAACCGTCTGGACCCAAACCCTGTGGGATGTTCAGCACCGAGGTTCGACTCGCTGCAAACACCGGAGACTGTCGTTCAGGAAGATGGATTGAGGCGTCACAGAGGTTCAAAGAGACGTGGTGAGGGTTCAATCAGCCAAACACTCAGCATGGAGGAAACTTACATCCATCCAACATCCATCCATCCATCCATCCAACTATCTATCTATCTATCCATCCATCCATCCAACTATCATCTGTCCATTCATCCATCCAACTTTATATCATCCATTCATCAATCCATCCATCCATCCATCCAACTATCATCTGTCTATTAATCCATCCAACCATCACTGGTCCTGTTGCTCCTGACTACTCTGTTGTCTCTGTAGCTCCGTTTGTGTTTGAACAGTTTCAACCAGTGTCTCTTGCCACTCTCACTGATGTTGTTCAACATTTAAAGATCACTAATTGCCCTCTGGACTTTCTTCCATCCAGGTTTTTAAAAGAGGTTTTTAATTCTGTGGGTTTTTGTGTTTTAACACTTTTAAACTCCTGCCTTCGTTTAGGAATTGTCCCTGCTGCATTTAAACATGCTGTAGTTAGGCCCCTTCTTAAAAAACCTCACCTGGACCCATCAATTTTATCTAATTTTAGACCTATTTCTCATCTGCCTTTTTTATCTAAAGTTTTAGAAAAAATTGTTTTTATGCAGTTACAACCTGTTTTAGAAAATCATGGTATTTTTGAAACATTTCAGTCTGGTTTTAGATCCCGTCATTCTACCGAATCAGCCTTGTTAAAAGTCCATAATGACATTTCCATGTCCATGGATGCCAAGTGTCCCGTTGCACTGGTGTTGCTGGACCTCACAGCTGCATTTGACACAGTAGACCACACTGTCCTTCTATCTCGCCTTCAACATTATGTTGGAATTTCTGGTACAGCACTCAAGTGGTTCACTGCCTACTTGACCAACAGAACATTCTCTGTCATGTTGGACACTCTTTCTTCCTCCACTGCCGTTCTCTCTTGTGGTGTGCCACAGGGTTCTATTCTTGGTCCTCTCCTCTTCTCACTGTACATGCTGCCTCTTGGATCAGTAATAGCCAGACATAATTTTTCTTTTCACTGCTATGCTGATGATGTACAAATTTATCTACCAATGAAACCCAAAAACAGTAATCTTCTCACTCCCTACGCTGATTGTATTAACAACATTAAACAGTGGCTTCACCATAATTTTTTGTTTTTAAACGAAGGAAAGACAGAATGCATCTTCTTCGGTGATGATGCTCCCTGTAACTTTGGTGCTCTAACATCCAAATGCAGACCAACAGTTAAAAACTTGGGGGTGACATTTGACAAGGACTTAAAATTTGATAAACAAATAGCATCTGTAGTCAAGGCCTGTTTTTATCAATTACGTCTTTTATACAAAGTTAAACCTTTTTAAAATCGTTTTGATTTAGAAAAGGCCATTCATGCTTTTATCACCTCAAGGCTCGACTACTGCAATTCCCTATATGCAGGAATCTCCCAATCCTCCATTAGACGCCTTCAATTGGTCCAAAATGCTGCAGCTAGACTTTTAACCAACACCTCCAGACGTGAACACATTACCCCTGTTTTATTTTCTCTCCATTGGCTTCCAATTGATTTTAGAATTAAATTTAAAATTTTATTATTCACTTTTAAAGCTCTCAATGGTCTTGCCCCACTGTATTTGACTGATCTTGTAACTGTCCGTGAATATAGGAGAACACTGAGATCATCTAATACATTTCTCCTGTCTGTTCCAAAGACCAACTACAAACGTTGGGGTGACCGGGCCTTTTCTGTCGTTGCACCCAGTCTCTGGAATAAGCTCTACCTCTGGACTTGCGCTCCATCACTGATATGGAGCTTTTTAATCTAATCTTAAAACCTGTTTATTCAGGCAGGCTTTTAATACCTAGTACCGGTAGTTGTTTGACATTCTTTTTGTGTCTTAATTGTTTTTAATTTTTAACTGGCTGTTTTTTATTGTTTGTTTTTATTTTTGTATTGTTCAGCACTTTGTGCATCTTCTGGCTGCTGAAAAGGGCTCTATAAATAAAGATTGATTGATTGATTGATTGATTGAACTATCATCTGTCTATTCATCCATCCAACTATCAACTGTCCATTCATCCATCCAACTTTATATCATCCATTCATCAATCCATCATCCATCCAACCATCATCTGTTCATCCATCCAACTTTATATCATCCATCCATCCATCCATCCATCCATTCATCCATCCACTCAACTATCTATCCATCCATCATCCATCCATCCAAAATCCACCCAACATCCATCCAGTTATCTATCCATCCATCCATTCAACTATCTATCCATCCATCCATCTATCCACCCAACTATCCATCAATCCATCCATCAAACAATCCATTTATCCATCCAACTATCATCCATCCATCTATTCATCCATCCAACTATCTACCCATTCAACCAACTACCCACCCATCCATCCAGCCAACAATATATCATCCATCCATTCAACAATCATGCATCCATCTAACATACATCCATACATCCATCCGTACATCCAACTATCTATCCATCCATCCATCCAACATTAATCCATCCATCCAACTATCTATCCATCCATCCATCCAACATTCATCCATCCAACAATCTATCCATCCATCCAACATTCATGCATTCATCCATCAACTATCTATCAAATCCATCCATCCATCCATCCAACATTAATCCATCTATCCAACATCCATCCATCCAACCATCCATCCATCCATCCATCCATTATCTTTACCCACTTCTTCCTTTTCAGCTCACGGGGGTCACTAATGCCCATATGCAGCAGTGATTGTATGAGAGGCAGGAGACACCTGGACAGGTCTCTAGTCCATCACAGGGACACAGAGAGACAAACAACCATTCTAACTCTCACTCACACCTACAGACAATTTAGAGTTACCATCAGTCTAACATGTTTTTGATCTGTGGGAGGAAACCGGAGTACCTGGAGAAAACCCACGCAGCACGTAGTTCTTCATGCAAGAAATAAAGTTCAACTGATGAATAAGAAATTATGAAAAAAAAACAAGGGAAATATTCACAGAATATAAAGTTCTGATTTAAAGTTGTAAAGATAATCAGTTTAAAAGTAAAAAAGAAAATAGTAAAAGTTAAAAACAGTGAAAGACAGATGATGTCTGTAGTCAAGCTTTGCTAAACTAAAAGTTAATCCAAGGTAACGTTAAATCAAGTAATGAGACACATTTATAATCTGCTCTATGGTCTGCTGCAGACCGTGTTGTTGTTGTTGTTGTTGTTGTTGTTGTTGTTGTTGTTGTTGTTGTTGTTGTTGTTGTTGTTGTTGTTGTTGTTGTTGTTGTTGTTGTTGTTGTCGTCGTCGTCTTTTCTAAAAAAGCTAAGTCTGGTCCTCTGGACATTCAAGAAACAAAACAAAACAAAAAAATTGTAGAAACATTTTGTCTTTCCTCTGAAAGACTTCCTCAGTCTGAGCTGCTGTATTCAGCTCAGTCTTATAAATAGCACCCTCTCACAGTGTTACACAACCAGTTTGCTGATGACAGCCGAAACCAGCTGCTCACATGATCAAGGAGGACCATCAGCCTAACGATGGATCGTTAGCACCCTGATGGTTGTTTGCACAGAGGGCTGAGTGATACTAGCAATAACAGCAT
>JBBPBX010100974.1:0-12272 GCA_038048925.1 Garcialebias charrua
TGTTCATTAAAAAAAAATACAATACAAAACAATCCCATAAACGATAACATACAAAATATAAAAAAATGAAAGGTAGCAGAAAGAAGAAAAAATCTTATTATATCTGCCCCTTTTTTCAAACAATCAGTTCAAACAATAATAATCTTCCAGTAACCATACAAAATGAATAACTCTTTCTGATTTTCTAACTAATACATACACATTACACTACTTCATATACAGTATATTTTTTAACAATTCAGTTTTGATCATTTTCTTAAATGTACACATTACCTTGGCATTTTTGACTTCATTCTCCAAACTATTCCATAATCCAGTTCCCTGGATTGAGGTAGACCGTCCCTTCAAACTAGTTCTGAATTGGTTTTACAAATATCTCTGTCCCCTTAAGATTATAAGAACTTTGTCTTTTGATAAAATGCCTTTGGATATTTAAAGGTAGTGCGTTATTCTGAGCCCTATACATAACTGATAAAATATTATAATCTACCAAATCATGGAACTTCAATAACTTCAGTTGATAAAATAATGTGCTTGATGGATGATGATTTCTGGTGATTCTACAAATGCTTGATGGAGGCTAACCTCCTTTTGTGAAACAAAAATAGGCATTGTAATTGTTTTACACGCTTTCCCCCAAACATCAATACAGTAAATTAAGTGTGGAACAATGTGTTATACAACAAATACAGAGCTTTATCATTTAATAAGTCCCTGACTTTGTACAGTACTACAATTGATTTAGCTATTTTATTCTTACAGAATTTATGTGTTGTTTCCATGTCAGTTTGTCATCAATAATAATACTCAAAAATATTAATACTGTATATATATTTGTCATTTACAAATTATGTTCATTTTAACAACCAAGAAACTCCATCTGAAGTGACCCATTTCAAAAACTAAGCAAATACCTCAGATGATTGAAATCAGGTAAATTAAGGTTTGAAAACATGTCTAATTTATAATTATGTAGACATCAGGACCATCCATTTATCCATCCATTATCTTTACCTGTTTCTTCCCTTTCTGGTCATGGGGGTCACTGGTGCCCATGTCCAGCCGTCACTGTACACTGTAAATGGAAACATGGTATTTAATTAAAAATAGTAAATTGACTTAAATCAGTTTTCATCAAATAGTGATTAAGACTCACTTTTAGTAAGTTACTTGTAATTTGTGGTCAAAAAATCTCAGTAGCTCAGTTAACTTGAGCTCGTTTCATTTAGAAAAAGTAAGTTTTTGATAAGTGTGAACAAATCCCGTATCATATCGCGATAAGAAGACATCTCGCGCATGCTCAGAATAGAACCACACACGCACACTGCGCATGCCTCATTTTTGAGCGCGTTTCACTCTTCTCTTGGGAAATATCGTAACAGATACCAGTAAGTATGTTTTTTTAATCATAATGTATGAAGTTGGTATTAAAATGTTTTTTAACAGGCGATGTTGGTGTGCATTTCTCGCAGAAATATGGGTATTGTCTCAGCTCGTGTTAGCTAACGGTAGAGCTAGCCAACTAATGATATTTAACATAAACCTAGCTAGTGGCAATATTCCACAATATAATTTTAAATTTTCGTTTGAGGCAATTGTGCTCTCGCGTGCCGTGGAAGTTAAAAGTCGCAGGGAAAAGAAAGGTGGAGGCACGCGGGGTGTCTTCCCCCAGTTGCTTCTTAGCAGCTAAGCTAAAAAGGATACACGAGTCTGTCAAGTCTCCCGTTTTGGCCGGGAAACTACCGTATTTTACCCCTCTTTCCCGTCGTGATCCCGAATTATTATTTTCCCGGAAATCTCCCGTATTATAATATTATTTAAAAAAAAAAAAAAAACATTCCGGTGCCTCTGTCACTAGCCTCGCGAGAACTGCCACCTGCAGTCGCCTCGGTGGCAGTTCTCGCGATGTTACTGCTGGCGCGGTCGAGAACAAACCCGGAAAAACACAGAGATGGATGTAACGAGAAGTAACGAGAGAGGACGCGTACCTGCCAAAAAAGTTAAGATTTCGTGTAAATATGTTGAAAAATGGGACAGCGAATTTATTTTCCTAAAGTTTATGCGTTTTTTAAGATTTGTAACTGCGACTTTAGTCTCATGGGGGAAGGAACGATGTCCGTCAGCATGAAAAATCCGTCAAGCACAAAGGTAGGCTTATCAGATTGTGACCACATAACTGGTTTGAAAGAGGCTGATAGGTAGTTATTTTAGATTTCTTGTAAACCTGTCTTAAAATGTTAGGGGTCCTGGACTTTGGTTGGCTAGTGCAGGGGGCTGCAACCTGCGGCTCTGGGGCCACATGTGGCTCTTTGGTCCCTCAGCAGTGGCTCCTCCAAGCTTTGATCAAAACTAACTTTAAACTGAATTTTATTTGTTCTTATAACAACAAAAAGGGCTAGTTTTAGCAGTTTTTCCTGTCATTTCCTTTGCAAATGTGTGAATACTAGAACTAATAGAAGGAGTAAAACACAAGTTAACTTTATTTATTTGAAGTAGGATACAGTATTTAATTTTTCCACAATTAAAATAATTTACCTAGACCTGCATAGTTCATTATTTTATTTTTTAATTGGGAAAGATCACATTATTTTTTCCTTCTTTATGATAATCTGGTCTTTTTTAGTCTTAAAATGTAAAAATATCAACAAATCATTAGATATTTTCAGCTTTACAATGGCCAGAAAACTACCGGTCAGAAAATTGTCCTTTAACAAACTTAAAGTGGTCTGTGGGCCACCAGTTGAGAATCCCAGTTGGCTCCGGAAACATTTAATTTAGTGAACAAAGGGGCAGAAATGGCTCTTTTGATCATAAAGGTTGTAGATCCCTGGCCTAGTGGGGTGGCTCGGCGTACCCGGCAGAAAATTTCCCTTATTTTTAAATACAAAACTTGACAGGTGACGAGTGAGTCGCACAGACTGCAAACACTTAAAAAAATAATAGCAACCTGAACCAAACGTTTGGTTCTGCTGCCCCTTGGCTTGTTGATCACGGATCAGACAGGCCACCAGCAAACCTCCCATTTCAGTCTGCTCAACAACTACTAGCTAGCTTCTGTTAGCTGTGCAAAGGGTCCCTGTGTGAAACGGTGAGCATCTTCTTCTTTCGGCTTTTCCCTTTTCAGGGGTCGCCACAGCGAGTCATCCTCCTCCACCTCACTCTGTCCTCTGCATCCTCATGTCCTCACTCCAACTACCTTCATGTCCTCTCTAACTGCATCCATATATCTTCTCTTTGTCTTTTTCCTGGCAGCTGCAGCTGCATTTGTACTCGGACCCACACAAATAACTGAGCTTGGCATGTAATGAATAAGTGATTATTCTCATGTGTAATGTAATTCGAACTGTAAAACTAAAATAGTTTTTTTCTTAATTTTCTAATTTATAACCACAAGTCTGGTTAATGTTATTACAGGAAATCCCTGTTTGGAAAAGCATCTTTAAGCTTGAAGAATGGCAGGCACAATTCCCTTTATTGGTGACGCTTCATGTGAGTAAAATCCATCACCATTAAATGACTTATTCATTTATCTATTCATCTTAAACATCAGAATGAATGTGTCATAAGGCCCTCTCACACTTGAACGTTTTAGACAACTCATGCCAACTTGTGAAAATTTAGGAGATATCTATAGTGCAGCTATGTTTACTCTTTAAGATTTTTATTCCTGTTAATGTGACGAGACATTTCCATTTATTAACAGATGACAGCATTGATGAAACATATGGTGTGAATGTGCAGTTTGAATCTGATGAAGAGGTAAAGGTTTTTTTTCATGATGTTACAGGTAGTCCCCGACTTACGAGCGAGTTCCGTTACAACGAGGCGCTCATAACATGGAAATCTCGTAAATTGGAACGGCCGCCACGTGTCTCGTAAGTCCGGAATTTCGCTCGTAAGTTGGAACGGTTTTGCTAGCGCGACTACAAACACTTGTTTTTCATCGAAAAACTGCTTATGAGTGCATAAAAATGATCGGAAACGTGTGTCCACATGTTTAGCTAACGAACTGTGGTGAAAAAACACAGAAAAACACGGTATTTTTTGCGTTTTTTCCAAAAATTCGCCAGCTCGTAAGTCCGGAACCTCGTAAGTAAGAGCGCTCGTAAGTTGGGGACTACCTGTATATTCCTTTTTGTTCTCAGCTTTCTGCACAACGAACTGACCCTCATTGAAAATAAGATTCACCTGACTTTGAATTTCACTGATGAAAGTTATTGTAAATTTTGTCCTCAAAAGCTTTGGAACATCCAGATGTTTGTGCTCAAAATAAATTATAAAAGTAATCATTTTTCTGGTTTGCAGGAAGGAGATGAAGACCAGTTTGGAAAAGTACGAGATGAACACTCAGATGAATACGGTGAAGGAGATATATTATTATTAATAATAATAATTAATATTTTGAAATTGTTTGTGTTTTTCACACGCACAGTTCAGTATTGTACCATGCTGGCGAGTGCTCAGAGTGAAGCAGAAAAGGAACGTATCATAGGGAAAATGGAGTCGGATCAGGAGCTGTCAAAAATCGTCTACCAGCTTCAGGAGACCGAGAAGGAGGACATACAGTAATTTGGGTAAGACTTCCTGTTTGTGAAGTTATGCCATAAAACCATTTGTCTGTGTGGACCGTCACAGCTCGGTTTTGTTTTCTAGGAAGAGCGATCTCGCAGGGAGAGGATAAATGGAGCTTATTTATATAGCGCTTTCCAGCCCCCTGTGAGGAGCCCCAAAGTGCTTTACAGTACCAGCCATCCACCCATTCATTCAGACATTCATACACCGGTAGTGGTAGCCTTCCTTGCAAGGCGCCATCCAGACCTACCGGGAGCAACTCGGGGTTAAGTGTCTTGCTCAGGGACACAACGACACATGGTGGGCGGATGCGGGATTCGAACCTCCAACCTTCCGATCAGGGGTCGACTGCCATTACCACTACACCACGGCCGCCCCAGGGTGAGGAAGTCTCGTGTTGATGACTTGGAAGCAATGGACATTGGCCATGGAGAGGTAAATACTGTCACATTTACATACATACCGGTACATACATACTTGCATACATACATGTACATGTACACGTAAATATATACATGCATACATACATACGTACATACATGTACATACCGGTACATGTACATACCGGTACATGTACATACCGGTACATGCATGTACATACCGGTACGTGTACGTGCGTGTACATACCGGTACGTGTACGTGCGTGTACATACCGGTACGTGTACGTGCGTGTACATACCGGTACGTGTACGTGCGTGTACATACCGGTACGTGTACGTGCGTGTACATACCGGTACGTGTACGTGCGTGTACATACCGGTACGTGTACGTGCGTGTACATACCGGTACGTGTACGTGCGTGTACATACCGGTACGTGTACGTGCGTGTACATACCGGTACGTGTACGTGCGTGTACATACCGGTACGTGTACGTGCGTGTACATACCGGTACGTGTACGTGCGTGTACATACCGGTACGTGCGTGCACATACAGTACGTGTACGTGCGTGTACGTGTACGTGCGTGTACATACGTGTACGTGCACGTACGTGTACGTGCACATACGTGTACGTGCATGTACGTGTACATACGTGTACGTGCATGTACGTGTACATACGTGTACGTGCATGTACGTGTACATACGTGTACGTGCATGTACGTGTACATACGTGTACGTGCATGTACGTGTACATACGTGTACATGCATGTACGTGTACATACGTGTACATGCATGTACGTGTACATGCATGTACGTGTACATACGTGTACATGCATGTACGTGTACATACGTGTACATGCATGTACGTGTACATACGTGTACATGCATGTACGTGTACATACGTGTACATGCATGTACGTGTACATACGTGTACATGCATGTACGTGTACATACGTGTACATGCATGTACGTGTACATACGTGTACATGCATGTACGTGTACATACGTGTACATGCATGTACGTACACGTACGTGTACATGCATGTACATACGTGTACATGCATGTACGTGTACAGGTAGTCCCCGATTTACGAGCGCTCTGATCTGCGAGGTTCCAGACTTACGAGCTGCACATTTTTGGAAAAAACGAAAAAAATACTGAGTTTTCATGTGTTTTTTCACTTCAGTTAGCAAGTTAAGCATATAAACACACGTTTCCGATCATTTTTATGCACTCAAAAGTAGTTTTTAGATGAAAATAGAGTGTTTTTAGGTGCGCTAGCGAAAACCGTTCCAATTTACGAGCGGATTTCCGGATTTACGAGCGAAATGGCGGCCGTTCCAAATTACGAGATTTCCGGTTTACGAGCGCCTCGTTGTGACGGATCTCGCTCGTAAATCGGGGACTACCTGTACATACGTGTACATGCATGTACGTGTACATGCATGTACGTGTACATGCATGTACGTGTACATGCGTGTACGTGTACATGCGTGTACGTGTACATGCATGTACGTGTACATGCGTGTACGTGTACATGCATGTACGTGTACATGCATGTACGTGTACATGCATGTACGTGTACATACGTGTACATGCATGTACGTGTACATGTACATACATGTACGTGTACATGTACATACATGTACGTGTATGTACGTGTACATACGTGTACGTGTATGTACGTGTATGTACATGTACGTGTATGTACATGTACATACATGTACGTACGTGTATGTACATGTACATACGTGTACGTGTATGTACATGTACACACATGTACATACATGTACGTGTATGTACATGTACATACATGTACGTGTATGTACATGTACATACATGTACATACATGTACGTGTACATACGTGTACATGCATGTACGTGTACATACGTGTATGTACGTGTATGTACGTGTATGTACATGTACGTGTATGTACGTGTATGTACATGTACGTGTATGTACGTGTATGTACATGTACGTGTATGTACGTGTATGTACATGTACGTACGTGTATGTACATGTACGTACGTGTATGTACATGTACGTACGTGTATGTACGTGTATGTACATGTACATACGTGTACGTGTATGTACATGTACATGCATGTACGTGTATGTACATGTACATGCATGTACGTGTACGTACGTGTACATGCATGTACGTGTACGTACGTGTACATGCATGTACGTGTACGTACGTGCACATACCGGTACGTGTACGTGCGTGTACATACCGGTACGTGTACGTGCGTGTACATACCGGTACGTGCGTGTACATACCGGTACGTGCGTGTACATACCGGTACGTGTACGTGTACGTGCGTGTACATACGTGTACGTGTACGTGCGTGTACGTACGTGTATGTACGTGTATGTACATGGACATACGTGTACGTGTATGTACATGTACATACATGTACGTGTATGTACATGTACATACATGTACGTGTACATACATGTACGTGTACATACGTGTACATGCATGTACGTGTACATACGTGTACATGCATGTACGTGTACATGCATGTACGTGTACATACGTGTACATGCATGTACGTGTACATGCATGTACGTGTACATACGTGTACATGTGTACATGCATGTACGTGTACATACGTGTACATGCATGTACGTGTACATACGTGTACGTGTACATACGTGTACATGCATGTACGTGTACATACGTGTACATGCATGTACGTGTACATACGTGTACATGCATGTACGTGTACATACGTGTACATGCATGTACGTGTACATACGTGTACATGCATGTACGTGTACATACGTGTACATGCATGTACGTGTACATACGTGTACATGCATGTACGTGTACATACGTGTACATGCATGTACGTGTACATACGTGTACATGCATGTACGTGTACGTACGTGTACATGCATGTACGTGTACGTACGTGTACATGCATGTACGTGTACGTACGTGTACATGCATGTACGTGTACGTACGTGTACATGCATGTACGTGTACGTACGTGTACATGCATGTACGTGTACGTACGTGTACATGCATGTACGTGTACGTACGTGTACATGCATGTACGTGTACGTACGTGTACATGCATGTACGTGTACGTACGTGTACATGCATGTACGTGTACGTACGTGTACATGCGTGTACGTGTACGTACGTGTACATGCGTGTACGTGTACGTACGTGTACATGCGTGTACGTGTACGTACGTGTACTCGTGTACGTGTACGTACGTGTACGTACGTGTACGTACGTGTACGTACGTGTACGTACGTGTACGTACGTGTACGTACGTGTACGTACGTGTACGTACGTGTACGTACGTGTACGTACGTGTACGTGTACGTACGTGTACGTACGTGTACGTACGCGTACGTGTGCGTACGTGTACGTACGCGTACGTGTGCGTACGTGTGCGTACGTGTACGTACGTGTACGTACATGTACATACATGTACGTACGTGTATGTACATGTACATACATGTACATACGTGTACGTGTATGTACATGTACATACATGTACGTGTATGTACATACATGTACATACGTGTACGTGTATGTACATGTACATACATGTACGTGTATATACATGTACGTGTACATGCATGTACGTGTACATGCATGTACGTGTACATGCATGTACGTGTACATGCATGTACGTGTACATGCATGTACGTGTACATGCATGTACGTGTACATGCATGTACGTGTACATACGTGTACATGCATGTACGTGTACATGTACATACATGTACGTGTACATGTACATACATGTACGTGTACATGTACATACATGTACGTGTATGTACGTGTACATACGTGTACGTGTATGTACGTGTATGTACATGTACGTGTATGTACATGTACATACATGTACGTACGTGTATGTACATGTACATACGTGTACGTGTATGTACATGTACACACATGTACATACATGTACGTGTATGTACATGTACATACATGTACGTGTATGTACATGTACATACATGTACATACATGTACGTGTACATACGTGTACATGCATGTACGTGTACATACGTGTATGTACGTGTATGTACGTGTATGTACATGTACGTGTATGTACGTGTATGTACATGTACGTGTATGTACGTGTATGTACATGTACGTACGTGTATGTACATGTACGTACGTGTATGTACGTGTATGTACATGTACATACGTGTACGTGTATGTACATGTACATACATATACATACATATACGTGTATGTACATGTACATGCATGTACGTGTACATACGTGTACATGCATGTACGTGTACGTACGTGTACATGCATGTACGTGTACGTACGTGCACATACCGGTACGTGTACGTGCGTGTACATACCGGTACGTGTACGTGCGTGTACATACCGGTACGTGCGTGTACATACCGGTACGTGCGTGTACATACCGGTACGTGCGTGTACGTACGTGTATGTACGTGTATGTACATGTACATACGTGTACGTGTATGTACATGTACATACATGTACGTGTATGTACATGTACATACATGTACGTGTACATACATGTACGTGTACATACGTGTACATGCATGTACGTGTACATACGTGTACATGCATGTACGTGTACATGCATGTACGTGTACATGCATGTACGTGTACATGCATGTACGTGTACATACGTGTACATGCATGTACGTGTACATACGTGTACATGCATGTACGTGTACATACGTGTACATGCATGTACGTGTACATACGTGTACATGCTACGTGTACATGCATGTACGTGTACATACGTGTACATGCATGTACGTGTACATACGTGTACATGCATGTACGTGTACATACGTGTACATGCATGTACGTGTACATACGTGTACATGCATGTACGTGTACATACGTGTACATGCATGTACGTGTACATACGTGTACATGCATGTACGTGTACATACGTGTACATGCATGTACGTGTACATACGTGTACATGCATGTACGTGTACATACGTGTACATGCATGTACGTGTACGTACGTGTACATGCATGTACGTGTACGTACGTGTACATGCATGTACGTGTACGTACGTGTACATGCATGTACGTGTACGTACGTGTACATGCATGTACGTGTACGTACGTGTACATGCATGTACGTGTACGTACGTGTACATGCATGTACGTGTACGTACGTGTACATGCATGTACGTGTACGTACGTGTACATGCATGTACGTGTACGTACGTGTACATGCATGTACGTGTACGTACGTGTACATGCATGTACGTGTACGTACGTGTACATGCGTGTACGTGTACGTACGTGTACATGCGTGTACGTGTACGTACGTGTACTGTACGTGTACGTACGTGTACGTACGTGTACGTACGTGTACGTACGTGTACGTACGTGTACGTACGTGTACGTACGTGTACGTACGTGTACGTACGTGTACGTACGTGTACGTACGTGTACGTACGTGTACGTACGTGTACGTACGTGTACGTACGTGTACGTACGTGTACGTACGCGTACGTGTGCGTACGTGTACGTACGCGTACGTGTGCATACGTGTACGTACGTGTACGTGTGCGTACGTGTACGTGTGCGTACGTGTACGTGTGCGTACGTGTGCGTACGTGTGCGTACGTGTGCGTACGTGTGCGTACGTGTACGTGTGCGTACGTGTGCGTACGTGTACGTACGTGTATGTACATGTACATACATGTACATACGTGTACGTGTATGTACATGTACATACATGTACATACGTGTACGTGTATGTACATGTACATACATGTACGTGTATGTACATACATGTACATACGTGTACGTGTATGTACATGTACATACATGTACGTGTATATACATGTACGTGTACATACATGTACGTGTACATACTAGTACGTGTACATACTAGTACGTGTACATACATGTACATACCGGTACGTGTACATACATGTACGTGTATGTACATGTACATACATGTACATACGTGTACATAAATGTATGTGTACATACATGTACGTGTACATAATGTAGTGTACATACATGTACGTGTACATACATGTACGTGTACATACAGGTACATACTACATGCATGTACATACAGATACATACTACATGCATGTACATACAGATACATACTACATGCATGTACATACAGATACATACTACATGCATGTACATACAGGTACCTACTACATGCATGCATGTACATACCAGTACATACATGCATGTACATACATACCAGTACATGCATACATGTACATACCAGTACATACATACATACAACGTAATTACTACACACATACATACATACTACATGCATACATACACACATACATACCACATACATACATACCTACAACATACTCCATAAATACTACACACATAATACATACATATATATATATATATATATATATATATATATATATATATACACAAATATGCATATACATACATGTATATATATACATACATTTACATACGTATGTATGTATGTAGTATGTATGTAGATGGCCTCGTTCATAGGAACGATGGTTTTAGAGAGGAGTAAAGGAGGCCATCTTTGTGAAAAGAAACCGTCCATCATTAAAAATGGGTTGAGGCCTCCTGGTTCAACTGTCCCCCTCCTACAATGCTGTTATTGCTAGTATCACTCAGCCCTCTGTGAATAGCAAACAACCATCAGGGTACTAACGATCCATCGTTAGGCTGATGGTCCTCCTTGATCATGGGAGCAGCTGGTTTTGTTTGTCATCAGAAAACTGGTTGATCCACTGAGAGGGTGCTATTTATAAGACTAAGCTGAATACAGCAGCTCAGACTGAGGAAGTCTTTCAGACGAAAGACGAAACATTTCTACTTTTTTGTTTTGTTTTGTTTTTTGAATGTCCAGAGGACCAGACTTAGCTTTTTTAAATATGTATTTTACTTTACTGAAACGTCAAAATAATTATAATGGTCGTCTTTTCTTTTAACAGGTGTTTTTTTTTCGGATAAATCCAGAAAAGGGAACCAAAGTGGAGAACAAACACTCAAAGCGTCGTCTCAACCTGAACCCCCGAGTCCTCACCCTGATACAGGAACTCACCGATCACGAGTGGTGTGACACCTAAATAAGGACTCTCTCTGTGGACTCTAACTTGTTCAATGAAGAGGTACTGCAAGTTTTTGCTTTTTGGACTGTTAGCAGGAAAAAAAAATTGAAGTTTCTGCTCTGTGGACTGTTCATTGAAGAAGCACTGCAAGTTTTTGTTTTTGGACTGTTAGCAGGAAAAAAACATTTGAAGTTTCTGCTCTGTGGACTGTTCATTGAAGAAGCACTGCAAGTTTTTGCTTTTTGGACTGTTA